>JALQSN010000812.1:0-21362 GCA_023690525.1 Holotrichia oblita | reverse complement strand
TCACTATCTTTGTCACCGCGCTTGATATCAGCTAAACTTTCCTCAATCTCAATTTCC
The DNA here is from genome assembly GCA_023690525.1 of Holotrichia oblita. Taxonomy (NCBI): domain Eukaryota; kingdom Metazoa; phylum Arthropoda; class Insecta; order Coleoptera; family Scarabaeidae; genus Holotrichia; species Holotrichia oblita. Next base: position 21,305 of record JALQSN010000812.1, on the reverse strand, counting down.
TGTACGAAAAATAGAGTTGGAACCGTGGTGAGCGGCACTCAAAATATTGGCTGACAACTTACTCTCGTAGTGTTTGACAAGCCGTTGCATACATTCTTTGTTTGCATCGCCTAAAAATAGAAGTTTTGTTCCATTCAAGTCCACGGTGATTACTGCACATTGGTTATGTACTTGAATTCTTTCGAGTCGGTCCTTAAATTTATCGGAATCTTTAATTGATTTAGGGGGAGAAATAGCAGTGAATACAATCCCCGTATCATTTCCGTACTCCGAGCCAGCAATCAGGCGACATTCTTTTTGTTTTGAAGAGTCTTTTCTTAATTTATTGTACGCCTTATAATCTGCTGTATCTTTGTCTTCTAAAAAAATCATAATCAGGATGAAATATTTTACCTATGTTTATTTCCTCGTCATTTACAAGGACGTCTAAACCGCCAATATGGTCGTCATGCGGATGAGTGATAACCATTGCATCAACGTGATAAACGTTTTTGTCGTTTTTTGGGATACAGTCTTTTATAAGGGAAATGGTATCAACTTCATTGCCTTTATCAGAGTCGATAAGAAGCGTATAGCATTTCACATCCCCCTTATCGGGAATAACCCGCTTAACAATAAGCGTTGCCTCCCCTTGTCCCACGTCCAAGTAAAAAACATGATAATGGATTTTGTCTGCCATCTTTTTGCCTCCAAAAATATTTTTTATAAGTTACACCGACGAAATATATCTGCAATATTTCGATAGATATCCATCCAATTGGTTTTCCTTTTTTTTCCTTATAGTGTAACATATTTTTGAAATGACAACAATTAACTCTTAGAAGCTGTGTTCATAATTGGAAATGCCGTATACTGCCTGCCCTCGAATGGAGGAAAAAAGTCACATACTGCTAATCAATTACATGCACAACGTATCTCTCGTGAGTTTTGATTTGACGTGTATACCTTCATGACCTCATCGTAATCATCAAGAGACATCACGACGAACACACCGCGTCCATTTTTTGTAAGGATCACCGGCTCACCTTTGCCGCAATCCTTCAAAACCTTATTATAATCCCGTAAATCAGAAACCGGCTTAATCGTTGTCATTGACATGATTTTACCCTCGCTTTCCTGTTTTACTTAAAATTTTACGCAACAACCTTCGAAACTTACGAATGTGTCAAGTTAGGTCGAACCTATTTTACAAAATATTTTTAAAATAAGTAAAATTTTAATTAAAATCTAAGAAGTTAAATTAGGGAGAGTTATCCCCAAACTATTCAAAAACAATGTTTCGTGGAATAAATTGGGCGACAGAGTTAAGGCCAAAGGCGGTATTTGTACTCACACTGCCTTTGGCCGATTTTAATTTTATCGGAAAAATTTGTTAAACGAAATCCCTTTAAATGCCCTGAAAAATATCCGGTAACTTTCGCAAAGGTAATTCTTTCCGCCATGTCCGTCGTCTATCCATAATATCCTGTCTTTAGGGCATCCGCCAAAGCATAGCTTGACATATTCGCAATCGAAACATTCATCCGGTAGCCCGTAAGCCTTATTCATGCCAAAATCACGGTTGCTTTCCAATAATTGCTTTAACGGCGTATGCAAAATATTACCCAACTTGTATTGCGGATAGGCGTATCTATCACAGGAATAAACATCGCCGGTCGCCTCTACCACGGTGCAATGGCCGCACAACGCTTCATGTACACATAATCCGCCGGGTTTTTTAAGCATATTGCCGATTGTCGCCTCAAAAATCTGAATATGCTTCCGACCAAAATCTTTTTTCTTCCATTCGCTCAATATATCGCTTAAAAAAACACCATAACCATGACCCGGCACAGAAAAATCCAGTACCGGGCGTTTAGTTTGCGGTGAATTGATACCGGGCGGTGTTGCGAACCTTTGTTGGATTTCCATCTCAAATGCGTCGGGCGTCGATTCGACAACGGGAAGAAATTGCATAAAATCCGTTATTTTGCGGAGGAAAGCGTATACCTTTTTCGCGCGTTTCCAATTGACGGCATTTACCGTTGTAAGTGTATTAAACCTCACATTATGTTTTTTGAGCAGCGTTATGCCATTCATCGCTTTGTCAAAGCTTTTGCCCCTGTATGTTTCGTGCAGTTCTTTTGGGCCGTCTATGCTTACGCCAAGTTGAAACCCGTTTTTCGCGAAAAAATCGCACCATTTTTCATCCAACAGCGTAGCGTTCGTCTGAAGTGAATTTGTAACACGCCGGCTTGACCCGTAAATCTTTTGCATTTCAACGGCTTTCTCATAAAAAGACATGGGAGCGATTGTCGGCTCGCCCCCATGCCACGCAAATTCCACTGTCGCAAGCTTACCGTGTGCCTCGAGGTTTTGCCTTATATACGCCTCTAAAATCTCGTCAGGCATAATTTGACCCGGCTGCTCATTGACTAAATTTTTATCAAGATAGTAGCAATATGCGCATTTCAAGTTGCAGGTTGAGCCGACAGGCTTTGCCATTACCGCGAATGTCCGTAATTGTTCCATTATTTAGCGCCAAACTTATCATTTATTATTTTATGAACCGCTTTTACCTCGGCGCCGCCGTCAACGCCTATTTCCTGTTCAATCAGCTTATTGAGCAGGGTATTCATTTCCATTATCAGCTTGCCGTTTGTTTTTGGGTCGGCCGCGAGATTTACAAGCTCGTTGGGGTCGTTTTTCAAATCGAACAACTCAACGTCGTTGTTTGCGTATAATTGTTCCAATGTTGTGGGAGTGTTGAAATTAACCGGCGAAAAATACCTTGCGAATTTGTATTGTTCCGTCGTAATGCCTCGCACGATGCCGCGCTTCGTTTCGTCAAGGTTAAACCCTATTTTCTTTCCCTCAGAATCAGTTACCGGGCCGAAACTCTTCCCGTTAAACGAAGGCATTTCAAACACAAACAGCGCGCCGTCGCGAATCTTTTCGGAGCTTCCACCCATCAAGCCAAGCATACTCTTACCAGCAAGCCCCTTTGTCAACTGCGCCTTTCTTTCGTTTGCTAGATTTGTCATATCGACGAAGGTCGTTGCCAAATCCAGATGGCTTGTAACGGCTGAGACGGATTTACCGCCCGCGTAATCAGGATGGTATATAATCATAGGCACATGGATGTTGTACTCATACATAAAGCCGCCCTTGCTTGATAATCCGTGAGCGCCCTGCATATCTCCGTGGTCAGAGGTGAAAACGATTATTGTATTGTCCAGCATATTAAGATTTTTCAGCTCGTCCATAATATTTATCAAGCTGTTGTCGCTGTCTTGCAGACAGTTAAAATAATAGTCCTGAAACGATTTCCAATCTTCCGCCGAATTCATGCTAATTCCAATGGCTCCAGACCACGCTTGCATATACTCGCTGTGCGCCTTAACCCTTCCTCTTGCGTTTAACGGCTCGTTCCATGTAGAAGGCGCGGGCGTTTTGTAGGTTTTTTCGTAAATCTTGTTGTCCGGACGACCCTCCGAAACAACTGCCGTGTTCGTGCCGACAGTTCCATTTTCAAGGGATGGGTTATAATACATTATATCGTGGGGGTTCACTAGGTTTACGGCAAGGAAAAACGGTTTGCCCGCCGAATTGGTTTTCGCGCCAGTGGTTCTCAGCCATGAAATGGTATCCGCTGTAACAACTCCGTCGATTTTATAGCCTTCCTGCGGCTGGCCCCAATAATCCCCGTCCGCGTTCCAGTTTGAAAAGCCGTACTGCTCCAACTCGTCCTGCATTTGAATCGCGGAGCCGGCGTAATCTTTATACTTCGGGTCAAAGTCAAAATTAATCAAATGCCATTTACCTTTAAGCGCGGTGTAATATCCGGCCTCCCTCATTATATCGCCCGTTGTCCTTATCTCCGGCGAAAGTGAGTTCTGCCACACAAAATTTGTATTATCAATCATTTTTGTATTCGTAATATGAGTACCCGTATAAATTACCGAGCGCGATGACGTCGATACATTAGAGCATATATAATGTTTTTCAAACGTAGTCCCCATTTCCTTTAAAAGCTCTCTCGCTTTATAATTCGAGCCCTCTGGGAACTTGGAAAAATAGTGTTCCTGGTCTGTTGTGATGAAAACGATATTCATGTTTTCAGTCGAGGTTGATACTTGCGCCGGGGTGGTTTTTTTTGCCCAAGCGTCGGCTTGATTTGCGCAAACAGTGTTTGAAGCTAGCATCCCGGTTATGACAGCCGCGCTTATAATGTTTTTACAGTTTTTCATACGTCCCATCCTCTCTTCTAATTTCAACTGATCTAATTCCCCGCCACTTGGGGCGCATCAATCGTAGCCCCGCAGATACCCTGCTGCTTGCGGCGGGGAGATTCATTTTTATCGCCGTTAAGTGGCTTGTATATACACTTTTCAATCTAACAAAAATATCCAAGACTTGACAATATTATATCAATTAACCATGCTAGGAGCAAGGATAATCCACAATACCCATTAGTCGCATTGCATTACTTTTTCCATATATATATTAACACACATCTTTAACATCTTGTTGTATTCATCGATAGGCATTACGACAAATGCGTTACGCCCATTTTTAGTGAGTATTACAGGCTCGCCATTAACGCAATCCTTCAAGACTTTATTATAATCTCGCAAATCAGAAACCGGCTTAATAATTGTTGTATACATAAAATTTCCTCGCTTTCAAATTTTTTTATTTTATCTCACAATCCACAAGTAAAAAACTGGTAAAAAATATTTTTATTAAAAGGGTAAATAACAAAGCATACAGAAAATGGTTTTCAGATTTTTTGTCGACTATAGCAAATAGAAAAGAAATATTCGACAGGAGAAAAAAAGCCGTGAAAATTAACGGAAGCATCAAAGCCATTCGACCAATGAGCGTACCAATAGCCCTTATGTTATGCCGGATAGCAAAAATACGCACAATAGTGAACGAAACAGTAAACTGGAAAGAAGAAAGTTCTAAAATATCGCCGGGAGTATTGATAGAAAGCCTGGTGGCATGTATCCTTTGTGAGCGCAAACCGCTTTGGAAAGTTGAGAGTTTTTGGCGCGAGCAAGACATGGCTCACCTGTTCCAAGAAGGAATAAGACCCAAGCCAACTCAATGATGACGCCTATGGACACGCGCTAGATAAACTGGCCAAAGTTAATATGCCGCTTATCATAAGTTTAGTTTCATTAACAATGCTCAAAGCGCATGACTTAGGAATTTGTTTTGTTCATTTAGATACGACAAGCAAGTCGGTACAAGGCGTATATGAAGGAAATTCTCCGGAAGATTTTGACGTATGCTATGGTTTCAGCAAAGATTGCCGACCGGATTTAAAACAATTAAAAATAGGACTTGGCGTTAACGAAAAAGGATTACCTGTTATGGGAGAAGTTTTAAGCGGCAATGAATCCGATATGAGGTTCAATCCTTACGCCGCCGCCAAGATGAAAGAGTTTTTTGAAGAAAAACAGTTTCGCGATGTAATTTTTGTTTCTGATTGTGCTATTGTTTCAATGGAAAGTTTAAGCGAACTTTCAAAAAAACATGTCCGGTTTATTTCGCGTCTTCCGGAAACTTATGGTTTGGCAGAAAAACTCAAAGAGATTGCTTTAAAAAGCTCCACTTGGACTAAAGTAAACAATGAATCTGGCACACAGTATCAAATATTTGCAATTAACGAAAAACTTGACGATAGAAATTATCGGTTTTTAGTAGTACAATCGTCACATTTATAAGAACGTAAAAAGAAAACTCTTTCAAAACAAATAGCTAAGAAAAAAGCCAAATGTGAACAAGAAGCCAAAAATCTTGCTAAGCAAACCTTTGCTTGCCAAGCCGATGCAATGTCCATGTTTAATGCTCTTTCCCAAAAAGTCCAGTCAGAAGGTTTTTCCTTAAGTGGAAAAATAAACAAAGAGGAAAGTAAAAGCTACGGTCAAAAAGGCCGTCCCAAGATAGGCGAAGAGGCAAAAATAACGGTTGTTTTCAAGGTTGAATGTGCTGTAGAAGAAATGTCTTTAGACAGATTCGAGGATTTATTGCGTAAAGAATCAACCTTTATCTTGATAACCAACGTCATGAACAAAGAAAAATATGATGATGAGAGAATACTTTTTGAATACAAACAACAAATTGGGGTGGAAAATCGTTTTCGGTTTCTGAAAAATCCTGTTTATTTTGGGCCTATATATTTGAAGAATAAACAAAGAGTACAAGCTTTGGGATATGTGTTCATTTTAGCGCTTCTGGTAGCATGTTATCTTGAATATAGAGTTCGGGAGAATCTTAAAAAGAATAGGCAAAACGTCTTATTACCCGGCAAAAAGAAAACAAATGTCCCATCTATCACAACTATACTCGAAATTTTGGATACCATTCAAATTATTATTATTGCTGGAATAAGAGTTTTCCCTGATAATGTCAATAAACAGGCTTTAAGCATGATTGAGTGGGCTGGTTTTCAACCAACTATTTATCTACAACCGCTAAATTAACTCGACAACGCTGCCAGCTTGTACCTGGGAAAACGGTAGAAATAGCCTCTTTAAGCCCTGCATGGGCATCGGATATGACAAGCTTTACTCCAGATAAACCACGAAGTACCAATGAGCGTAAAAATTCTTCCCCAAACGCACCATTTTCGCTCATGCCTATATAGAAGCCAAGTATATGACGCGTACCATCATCGTTTACTGCAATAGCTACTACAAACGCCATATTCTGAACGTGTCCAGCTTCACGCACCTTGGGAAATGTAGCATCAAGCCAGATATAAGGATATGCTCCAGTCAAAGAACGCTTACGGAATATCTCCACACTTTCGTCAAGTTCCTTGCACAATCTCGATACCGCACTTTTGTCAATCTTTATACCCATATCTTCAACGAGTTTATCGACTTTGCGAGTGGAAACACCGTTGATATATGCTTCTTGAATGACATTTACAAGTGCTTTATCAATCATCCGGCGCGGTTCTAAAAATCCCGGGTAATAACTTTGCCCACTTCGTAATTTGGGTATTTGAAGAATTACATCTCCTATACCGGTAGACAAACTTCGCTCTCTTGTTCCGTTGCGAGATGCCTTTCTTTCACTGCTTCGCTCATGCTTGGCCGCTTTATTCTTGGCTTCTACCTCAAGTTCCATCATTACATTTAGCATCTTTGTCAACGCTTGTCTTAAAAAATCTTCATTCCCGGTAAGTAGCATTTTTTTCAATTCGTCTAAATTGGGTATAATATTTTTGCTGGGCATTTTGGAGCTACTCCTTCCATAGTTTTGGCACTATGAAGTTTCTCCTCTTTTGCCCAGCTTTTTTACTGCTGCGATTTTACACCACTATATGAGACTATAACCTAATCTCTTTCCAAATCTGCTCAATGGGATTCATTTTTGGCGTGTAAGGAAGCAATTAAACGACTACCGGCTGAAGCCGGTAGATTTGAAGACGACTGAAAGTCGTCTTCAAGGCTAAAGCCTTCTAAAAAGACCAGTCGCTAAAGCAACCTAAAGATTACGACTGAAACTCGTCCTCTATCTTGAAATGAGTAACATCACCTTGTGCTAATTGGTTTTCAATATAATGTTGGATAGTTTCTTTTAACGCTACCAACAGTTGCACAAAGTAGCCTCTTGCCCACAGATGTTGCCCCCAGTATCTTTTCCTTAGCTCGGGAAACTCATCTTGTATTAAGCGTGATGATCTACCCTTTAGGTATTGTACGATTTTACTTGGAGCAAGGTTTGTAGGGCATGATACTAACATATGTACATGGTCTTTTCCAATGCTACCTTCGATTATGGTTATTCCTCTGGCAGCACAGCCTTGAATGAGTAGTTCCTAAGACGTTTACTTATTGTTCCTGTTAATACCTTATATCGATATTTAGTCAACCATACAAAATGATATTTTATGTCATGTACAGTATGGCTTCCATGGTCATATTCTGCCATTTTTCTCACCTCTTTTTGAGAATAACCCATACTGTCGAACAATTCAAGCTCAAAGCTTACCGCCTAAAGGCGGTGGTTTTAAACCTGGCACATGGAAATTAAACCGGACATGTTTTTTGGAAAGTTCACTTAAACTTTCCATTGAAACAATAGCACAATCAGAAACAAAAATTACATCGCGAAACTGTTTTTCTTCAAAAAACTCTTTCATCTTGGCGGCGGCGTAAGGATTGAACCTCATATCGGATTCATTGCCGCTTAAAACTTCTCCCATAACAGGTAATCCTTTTTCGTTAACGCCAAGTCCTATTTTCAATTGTTTTAAATCCGGCCGGCAATCTTTGCTGAAACCATAGCATACGTCAAAATCTTCCGGAGAATTTCCTTCATATACGCCTTGTACCGACTTGCTTGTCGTATCTAAATGAACAAAACAAATTCCTAAGTCATGCGCTTTGAGCATTGTTAATGAAACTAAACTTATGATAAGCGGCATATTAACTTTGGCCAGTTTATCTAGCGCGTGTCCATAGGCGTCATCATTGAGTTGGCTTGGGTCTTATTCCTTCTTGGAACAGGTGAGCCATGTCTTGCTCGCGCCAAAAACTCTCAACTTTCCAAAGCGGTTTGCGCTCACAAAGGATACATGCCACCAGGCTTTCTATCAATACTCCCGGCGATATTTTAGAACTTTCTTCTTTCCAGTTTACTGTTTCGTTCACTATTGTGCGTATTTTTGCTATCCGGCATAACATAAGGGCTATTGGTACGCTCATTGGTCGAATGGCTTTGATGCTTCCGTTAATTTTCAAGGCTTTTTTTCTCCTGTCGAACATTTCTTTTCTATTTGCTATAGTCGACAAAAAATCTGAAAACCATTTTCTGTATGCTTTGTTATTTGACCTTTTAATAAAATATTTTTTACCGGTTTTTTACTTGCGGAATGTGAGTTATAAATCTGGGTAATGAAAGATGAAAAGACATATAATTATGCCGCTTATAGAGCAGGCTAAAAGTGTTTCAATTGAACTTTTCTTTGTTGATGTATCACATTTTGTTATGGGCGGATTCTCTGGGCGCGTCTGGTTACTTGTGAGACGATTTGTAAAAACCTCAAGCGGAAGAAAACGTTACAATAGACTGTTATATTACATGCTATTTGGGATTGTCCTTTCATGATGGGCAGCATTATAAAGCCAGTAGCTTTAATTATAGTCGCATGGATAATCAACACGCGTGGCTTTAGGAACAAACAGGTTCTTCATTTTTTACCGAGCAGCAATTAAATTGGTTTTATATGGTGTGGTTAAAAAAATTAATGTATTATATTTATTGACAAAACCCTCATGAGTTTGCTATAATAATTGCTGTACCGGACACGGAGGGGTGTCCGAGCGGTTTAAGGAGCTGGTCTTGAAAACCAGTGATCCTGCAAGGGACCGTGGGTTCGAATCCCACCCCCTCCGCCATTTATTAATTTATTGTAATTTTGGTACTATTTTTTATGAATTAAATAGTTGTTTTTCTTATGGAGTGGTACTCAAGTGGCTGAAGAGGACGGTTTGCTAAACCGTTAGACCGGGCAACTGGTGCGAGGGTTCAAATCCCTCCCACTCCGCCATACATAAGGCTTTGAAGGCTATCAGCAAAAACGGCTGATGGCCTTTTTTAGTTTGTGGGTACCAATCTGGGTACCAAAACTATTTTATAATAAAGCAATTTGCCACAACTTATATAGTAAATTATTTACAATATCATTTATAATTTTTTAATTATATAAATATACTAAAAATGCCTACATTGCCTACATTGGCTACATCAAATAGCTACATAGATGTTATTTTTCGGCAATAAAGTAGCCGGTCAAGCCTCGGAAGAAAAAATTTTCGCGCAAAGCAAGAAAAATTTTCTTCCGACCCGAAGGGCTTGGGCATTGACAGGCGACTCATCAGCGTCCGCATAATTGACAAAGGGTTCACTTGGAACGGTTTTCTCCAAGTGAACCCTTGATTGTTTTTTGCGGCTTTAAATTTAGCGCAGTTATATCATTTACAACATGTAATATTACTGCTCTGAAGACTGCTTTGCCAAAAAATCAATCTTTTTTTGTATAGGCCAAGATAGATATTCGCGAACAAAATTTTCGTAAATAATCTCTTCCACTAATATTCCATTTTTATAATGAGAAGACACTTTTTTGTAATTAAAAAGATATGGATTTTTAGGGGAACTATTTATTTTAATTACAAAATCAACATTGCGCAAATAATTTTTTTGCGGAATTATGTCCAACCCTAGCTCAATCTCTATTTGAAATTGCTCTTTAATGATATTTGCTAATATGAAAGATATATAGGGTTCTTCTAGAATTTCTTTGCAAATAGTACCCTCTATGTCTTCCAAGTAAAGAAATTTAACATAAAGTTGATTAGAAGTAAACGAACCAAAAGAATAATGAAACTCCCCTTCTGATAAGCTACCCCAAGAATCTTTATAACTATCATATTTTATATTTCCTTCTGGATAATAAAAAAGTATGTTTTTGCGGTTTGTGAGATAATCAAGAGATACATTATAGTAATCTGCAAGTTTAGTTAGTCCGGCAATGTCTGGTTCTCTAACTCCGTATTCATATTTTTGATAAGCATTAACAGTCATAGCCATATAATTTGCAATATCTTTTTGGGTAATATTTTTATTTATTCTAAGATGTTTTAATATTTCTCCTAAAGAAGGCATAATAGCACCACCAAAAATCCTAAAAATACTATCGACACATTCGCAACGAAGGTTTAAAATACAATCAACGCATTCTAAACGAAGGTTTTAAGTGTTGCATTTAGTTTATTTAGATTATTAAACGCATAAAAAATAAGCATCACTATTTATTTTACTGCATTTTTTAAAAATATCAAACTAAAAATCAAGGGGGAGAACAATTTTGAGTGAAAAAAAGAACGAAAAAAGGAATTTTATGGATTTAGAGCAACTTCGACTTGAGGTGTTCAATGGTTGTGTTTCAAAAACCCATGTTTATAACTGCGTGAAACGAGGTGAAATCCCATCAATTTCCATTGGCGGGAGAATACTAGTACCTATGACGTACGTCAATGAAATTATGTCAAAAAATGAAAGGAGCGTTTAAAATGTCTTTCGAAATCAAAAATCCAAATTATTCCAGCGAAGCACTAGAGGAAGTAGTAACGGAAGTTATTAGTCGTAACGATTTAATTGACCTTATTTCTTGTCGCGCCGAAACAACAGAAGCCGCTAGAACGCTATGTGCAAAAATGTTATTAGAAAAAAATCCAGCTTGTTGCCAGAGCTGGAAAAAGTGAGGGATTCAATATTAATCTTACCTCAACTATAACAAATGATTCAGATACTGACAAGTCAAAAATCGAAAAAGGTATTTGCAATTTAAAACTTCTCAATATGGAGCAGATAGAAATTGAGCAAGTTAACTGGCTATGGTACCCGTACATTCCTTTTGGAAAAATCACAATTATTCAAGGTGATGGCGGAACTGGAAAAACGACTTTAGTTTTAGCGATTGCCGCCGCACTTACAAAAGGTATCATGTTGCCAGAAACAGAGGTTGCGCTCACTCCTTCCAATGTTATTTTTCAGACGTCGGAAGATGGGTTTGGCGACACCGTAAAACCTAGATTATTACAGTTAAGGGCAGATTGCGAACGTGTTTACATCATAGACGAAAGCGACAAAGGGTTGTCATTTGCCGATATCCGCATTGAGCAAGCAATAACACAGACCAACTCAAAACTTTTTATTCTTGACCCCTTGCAGGCTTATTTGGGGGCTAATATTGATATGTATAGAGCAAATGAGGTGCGCCCCGCTATGAAGCATTTAAGTGTCGTTGCGATGAAAACAGGCTGCGCAATCGTAATTATTGGGCATTTGAATAAAAGCGACAACAAAAGTCAATACCGGGGATTAGGAAGTATAGATATTCAGGCCGCCGCAAGAAGTGTTTTGACTGTTGGTAAAATCAAAGGAAAAGCTAATTTTCGAGCATTCGTGCATAGTAAATCGAATCTTGCCCCTGAGGGACAAGCTATAGCCTTTGAATTGAATCCTGAATCTGGATTTAGTTGGTTTGGTGCGTATCCTATCACAGTTGACGAACTTTTAAGCGGTTCTCTTGATAAGAAAGCCGCTTCCGAACTCGCTGAAAATCTACTGCGAGAAGAACTCTCCGGCAATTCAATACTAGCGAATGAAATCATAAATTTAGCTGATGAACAAGGTATTTCCAAAAGAACGTTAGATAGGGCAAAATTTACGCTTGGTGTTAAATCGGAAAAAAGGGGTAATCAATGGTATTGGGTATTAGAGGAAACAAGTCAAGGTTGCCAAAATTCCGTATAGTGGCAACCTTGAGATAACTCATTGTCTAATATTAAATCAGAAAAAAGCTAGAAAAATCAAAGGTTTCAGGCACATGATTTTTAGTAAAAAAATCAAGGTTGCCAAATCTCCTATATATAGAATTTTGGCAACCTTGAAAATTTGAACGAAACAAGTCAAGGGTGCAAAAAATTCGTATAGTTGCACCCTTGAAATAAATTCGCAGTTGATGTTAAGTCGAAAAAAGCAAGTAAAATCAAGGGTTTTGGAGACCGAATTTTAAGGAAACAAATCAAGGGTGCAAAATCTCCTATATATAGAATTTTTGCACCCTTGAAAATTCGAGCTTGATATTAATAACTATGTAGGTATTTTTAGGATTTTATTATTTATGCTGGACAGTCAAAAGATCTCAAAAAAAATAGCTCAAGCGCAAAAAATGTCGTATCCTTAAGTTGACAGACGAAAGGAGGAACGCCATCAGCGGAGAGCTATACAAACAGTATAGACGAAAAACCAGAAGATGGCTATAGAAAAAAATGTGGGAATGGCTAAATGAAACACTATGCACCTTCAGAAGTTGCTTTAAACGAGAAGCGTCATTTCGATGGTTTGTGGTTGTCATAATAGGATTCATGATTCGCACAGATTATTTAGGTGTAACTGCTTTCGTACGGGAATTGAGCATAGCGCCGCATTATTACGAAACCATGCTACATTTTTTTCGGGCAAATTCGTGGAATATAACGGATATACGCACTCGATGGCTGCAAATTGTAAAATCTTCCGGGCATATGTTTTACGAAGATTGCCAGCCCATCCTGATTGGAGATGGGGTCAAGCAAAGCAAGGAAGCTAAAAAGATGCCATGTGTAAAAAAACTTTATCAGGAATCAGAAAACTCCTCGAAAGCTTCTTATGTTTTTGGGCATATGTTTGGCGCAATAGGGATTTTAATTGGAAATGCACAGAAAACTGTTTTGTGTTCCAATATCAATGACGATTCACGATGGCGAGAAACAAATTGGTAAATGGCTTAAAGCAAGTGCTATGCAAGAAAGCCATGTTGTAAAAATGATTCGTCAAGCCAGTTGTATCGCTTCGATATTGTCACCTAGCATTCTTTTGCTTGACCGATATTTCCTCACTGTTCCCGCATTGAAAGCCTGGATTGAAGAGGAAAAACAGGCTGGACATTCTTTGTTGACGATAGTAACAAAAGCTAAATCCAATGCCGTTGCCTATGAAAAACCACTCCCGAAAACAGGTCGGGGCAGACCGGCATTAAAAGGGCGCACCGTCAAACTCAAAGAGTTATTTACCAGTTGTCAAACCCAATTCACGCAGAGTGTCGTTGAAATGTATGGAAAAATGGAATCAGTGTCCTATTTATGCAAAGACTTGCTTTGGGGTAAACAATTGTACCAGGAACTTCGCTTTGTGTTGGTAGAATATGGGTCTGTTCAAGCTATCCTTGTTTGTACAAACCCGAATTTTTCACCCGAGCAAATCATTCGTCTTTATAGCTATCGCTTCAAGATTGAAAGTTGCTTTCGAGAGCTAAAACAAGTAGTTCATGGTTTTGCTTATCATTTTTGGAGCAAAGCCATGCCAAAAACTCAACAAATATGCTAAATCTGGAACAGAGCCGCTTGATATTGTAATTACTGATAAAGATAAAGAGCTTATTGTTTCTGCGTTCAAAGCTATTGAAAGATTTGTTATGAGCGCTTGTATTGCCATGGGATTATTGCAAATATGCTCTGTGCGTTTTTCCAACATTATTAATCAATCCTCAATACGTTGGCTGCGTACCTGCTCTAATAAGACCCCTTCGGAGGCTACTACCGCTGATTTCATTCGCAAATCTATTTTTCGTATCTTTCCTCTAAAGACGAATTTAACCATAGTAAAGTTAATTCAAAGCGTCCAGTCTCTTCCCTTGGAGATGCATGATTCTGATGTCGCTTAATTTCTTATGTTCTTTTGACTGTCCAGTATTTATGGGAGGGGTTTATGTCTCAAAAACGTGGACATGGCGAAGGTACAACGCGCTTTAATTCGGATAGGGGATATTGGGAGGCCAGATTCACCTATACCGACCCTAAATCTGGCGAGAAAAAGCGAAAAAAATTTACTGGCAAAAAACAAAGCGAGGCCCTAAAAAAGGGCCGAGAGTGGCTAAAAAGTTTAGATAACGGTATGTTGCCGAACGCTGATAAAATTACTCTTTGGCATTGGCTAGACAGATGGCTAAATGATTATGTCCGGCCTAAAGTAAGAATCAAATCTTTTGAAAAATACGAGAGCTGCTTGCGTTGTTACATTAAACCATATTTAGGAGATACCATTATCACCAAAATAAAATCTCCTGATGTTCAAAAAATATTTAATCAACTCTTAATAAAAGGCGGCAAAAGAGGAACGCCGTTATCAAGCACTACCGTCAGGATAACAAGACGGTATTTGACAATGGCTTTTGAACAAGCGGTTAAAGTTGGCATATTATCCAAAAATATTATAAAAGATACCGAACCGCCCGCGCTAATAAAAAAACAAATAAATCCTTTGACACCGGAACAGGCAGCAAATTTATTGCGGATAGTTGACTATGAAGCTGATACCGCGACAACTAACAAAATTTTAAAGGAAAGTACCCGCATGGCGATTTTGTTGGCAATAAATACTGGTATGCGACTTGGCGAAGTTTTTGGTCTGAAGTGGGATGCCATTGATTTGGACAGAGGGATTATATTTGTAAAACAGTCCTTGGTATCAACCAACAAAGGCCAGATATTTCAAAATCCCAAAACTGCAAAATCACAAAGAAAAATTCCCATACCCATAAGCGCAACTCTTGTATTGAAAAAATATAAAGAATGGCAGGATTATTACAGAAATTATTTGGGCGACAAATATACTGATGATAATTTAGTGATTGTGAATCAATTTGGCCGAGCGCGTGACATTGGCAAATTTACAAATATCACATTCAAAGAAGTTTTAAAAAAAGCTAACATTGATAAAAAATTTACTTTTCATGATTTGCGACATACGCATGCTTCGCTACTATTGCTAAAAGGAATACATCCTAAAATAGTTCAAGAACGCTTGGGGCATTCCACAATTCAAATGACGCTCGACACATATTCGCATTTATTGCCGGATATGCAGAATACAGCGGTAGTAGCTTTGGACGATTTATTGTCATTAAAGAATAATGATAATCCAGAAACGACAAACAACCCTTAACGTTTTCCGTTTAACGTAGAAAAGATTACAGACAGGGGGAACTGAGTATGTCGAAAAATTATTATCGCAACTCCATATTCTTCCGAAGACAAATTTATAAACTGCGTGCCTTTCTTGAAAATGGTGAGCTAAATTTAGAAGAAGAAAAGGTCAAAGTTATAAATAATTTTTTTGATGGTGCCCTTGTGGCTTTGAGTATGTACGAAAAACCTATATCAAAAAAAGAAGCTGCCAGAAATTTTATCTTAATTAAGTGATATAAGATTCGTCTATTCAAAAAAGTAAAGTCGAGTATAACTTTCAATTTTTTAAAGCGGTTTGTCAAAAAAAGAAAGGCAAACCGCTTTTTTGAAAAACTACATTTTATATTTCGTTCCCTGGAAAATATTTTTAAAAAACTCAAAACCAATTTTACACCGAGATAAAACCGAATTGAAAAAATGAAATTTTGAAACCGCCGTAGCTCGTAAAATAATCTGATGTTTTGAGACTTGCAAAAAGTAAAACCGATTTTGTAAATTTTAAAAAATCTCATATTTCCTTTTTTACTCTTCCAAAAATATTTATGAAATTTTCAATTTTATATTTTGCCTCCCTCAAAATTAATTTACAAAAAAATCTTTTTCAAATATTAATGTGTGAAAGTCGAGTTGATGAAAAATGATAATCTAAAATCATGCAGGCTTAAAAATAATTTACAAAAATCATACCCCGACTTTTTAGGCACTCAATATAAAATGTCGAAATCTCAAGAAATTCGAAACGCTAAGTCCCTCGTACAATTTTCTCCCTACGGTCGAAAATTGTACACACCTGACGCAAGCTTAGCAATTTGCCTGTCAAGCAACGGCGTGGATTTTAGCGTTATGAAATTTTTTATAAAATAATTCATCTGCAAAACCTACAAATCCAGACAAAACAAAGCTTCAATCGGTATGAATAAATTTAAAGGAAATTATTGTAAAGCGAGAGGTTTTTTAAGATGCGAAAACCTAAAAACGAACATAAAAAAATATCCCTCCAAGTTACTTTAGCGCAAGAAAATCAATTAAAAAGAATGGCCGCTTTAGAAAATAAATCAATTTCGGCTTACGTTAGAGACATAGTTTTTTCATCAACTCTTGATACCGCCAAAATTGATTTCTACAAAAATATTAATGACGATTTAATATTTTTAAAAAGATACCAATATGCCATGAGTAAATTATTGTTGCTTATAGGCAAAGAACAACTACTATTAAGAACGAAAAACCCAGAAGATTCTAAGCAAAAGGCACAAGAACTAATCATGAATTTCTTTAACTCTTGCATGAGTGAAGCCGAGAAAAAATTTTAAAAAGTAGTTGTTAGTTTTTAGTGACATTAATTTTTAAGTGAGGTAAAAAATATGTTATCAATAGCCAATGTCGGAGCGAAGCAAGCATCAAACTATTACAGCAAAGACGGTTATTATGTCAGAATGGAAAATCAGGGCGACCATTGGCAAGGCAAGCTTAAAGAAAAAATTAGATTTGCCTGATGAAGTAACCAAAGAGGATTTTAATAAATTAGTCAATGAGCGAAAAGAACGCGCCGGGTATGACCTTTGTTTTAGTGCGCCCAAAAGTGTTTCCGTTGCCATGATTTTAAATGATGAAACTCGGCAAGATATGATAGATGCTCATAACAAAGCCGTTAAAAATGTACTGGAGAAAATCGAGCAGCGAGAAATCGGCGCACGTATAACCAAAAACGGCGTAACTGAACATATTAAAACCGGCAATATGCTTGCCGGTTGTTTTAATCATTACGTCTCCCGAAATTCCGACCCGCAGTTACATACTCATGCTGTAATTTTAAACAAGACCAAATATAAAAATAAATTTTACGCTGTTGATAATCCGGATTTATATAAAAATAAAATTATGTATGGTCAAATTTATCGCAATGCCTTGGCGAAAGAATTAATGTCAAAAGGTTATGAGGTAACTGTTACAGATTCGGAAAAAGGTTTTTTTGAGCTTAAAGGGATTGAGGAAAATGTTTTAGAGCAGTTTTCCAGCCGCCGTCAGGAAATAGAGCAACAAGTCAAAGATTGGGGCGCAACCTCGGCGGAGGCCGCAAGTAAAGCTGCCTTAATTACTCGTAAAGCCAAAGAGCATAAAGATTTGGATATGCTTATTAAATCTTGGAATGAGACAGTAATAGAAATTGGCGGGGTAACACTTAACAAAAACGGTATGCCTATAGTTCCTAATGAAGAACAAAAAAGGCTTGAGTTTAGGCAAGCTATAGAGAAATTAGAAAAAAGCTCTGTTGCGTTTACCGAGCGCGACCTTAAAAAAGCTGTTTTAGCTGCCGGCGTTGCCTCCGGCCTGACTGAAGATGAATACGAAAAGTTGGTTAAGTCAGACCCAAATTTAATTCCTATTGAGGTTTTAAGTAACCAACGTGCCGCCGATGGTGAAGCCTACTACACGACCAGGAACAATCTTAAAATAGAAAAAGAAATTTTTACAGAAGTTATCAGGACAAAAAATACTATGTCTGATTCGGCTGTAAAAGAGGACAAAGCACAAGCCATTATTAAAGAATCACTAAAAAAAGATAATGCCCACCTAAACGAGCAACAGTTCAGCGCGGTTATGCATATAGCAACTTCCAAAGACCAGTATTCAGCGATTCAAGGCTTGGCAGGTACAGGAAAAACCCATATGTTGAATTATGCCAGGATTGTTTTAGAAAATGAGGGGTACACCGTCAAAGGGGCTTGTTTTACAGGCAAAGCGGTGCAAGGGCTTCAACAAGGCGCCAAGATTGACAGTAAAACCATCCATAGTTTTTTAAACCAACTGGAACGCGAGGCCGGAAATTCCAAGCCAGGAGAAGATATGCAAAAGAAAGTTAGCTGGAATTTAAAGGGGCTAAAATCCGGAGGTAAAGAAGCCTGGATTGTGGATGAGGCTTCAATGGTCAATAATAATATTTTACGGCATTTGATAGAGGCTGCCAGGCAAAAAAACGCTAAAGTAATTCTTGTTGGCGACCGTCGGCAGCTCCTCCCGGTTGGGGCTGGAAATGCCTATTCTGTCCTTACAGAAACAAACAAAATCAGCACTATTGAACTTACCGAAATTCGTAGGCAAGAAGATTCCAGACTGCTACAGGCTGTCAGAGATTCAGTATCAGGCAGCCTTGCCAAATCTTTAGAAATTATTGATGAAGATACAAAAGTAATAGAAAAACATAAAAAGCGAATCCAAGCAATAACCGCCGATTATACGGCTCTAACCCGTCAGGAACAGCAAAACACGGTAGTCTTAACTGCCGGTAACTCTGACCGGAATTTACTTAACGCATCTATTCGTAAGGAACTAAAAAAACAAAAGTATCTTTCTGACGGCCAAACATTTGATGTCCAAGATGCCAAAAAAAAATATAAAACGTGAATTTTCAGTAGATGATAAAATTATCTTTTTGCAAAATGATAACAGGTTGGGAGTCAGAAACGGCCAGACCGGATATGTGACCAAAATAGAAAATAATTCCATTACTATTTTATCAGGCGAAAAGGAAATTATAATAAATACCGACACTTATAAAAAATTCGATTACGGGTACGCACTGACAACACATAAAGCGCAGGGAATAACGGTAAACAGGGCATTAATTAATTTAGATTCCAACCAAACACATCTTAATAATCGCAATGCTTATTATGTTGATATTTCCAGAGCCGGCATAAAGTCAATATATATGTTGACGATAAGGATAAAATCACCAAACAAATTAATGATTTTGCCAAAAAAATAACGAGTGAGGATTTTTTAATCCAACAAGCACCAAAAACCGCAAAAAAAGTAAAAGATATTGATATTGGCGACTTTACATTAGGAAAAGAAAATGGTGCTTTAATTAGAAAAAATCTAAAAGCCTTACTACTGATAAAAAGCAAGGGATGGTTATGAGAAGATAAGGGGGAGTATACGGGCATTTTGGCAGCTTAAAATGACTAAGAGTTCAATCAGGAAAACCGTCCTGATTGAACCCTTTAAACATTATGCGGCACAATAGGCCACCGCCCGTCAATGCCCAAGCCCTTAGTGTCGGGATAAAATTTTTCTTGCTTCGCTTGAAAATTTTTTATCCCGAGGCTTGACTGGCTTTTTTCACGTCTTAAAGCTACTATGATAGGTGTCAATTTTTGGCCTATCAGCTTTGTTCAATTTTGGATAAAGCTGAGGATCTTTTACTAATTGTTTTGAACAATATACTTACGTTCATTGAGTATTTTTGGTATATAAGTATACTTTTAGTATACTTATATTAATTTAAAACATACTAAGGTCATGTGTTTTTTATGATTATAATAATATTTTCAAGTAGAGTTTCTTGTAAAAAAATATAGATGAATAGCATATTGTAAAGATGTTGTATTGACAACATCTTTACAATATGCTATAATTAATTTAAATGAAAGGAGTGATAATATGGCACAAGTATTGGTAAATATCAGAATGGACGAAGAATTAAAAAAGAGCATGGAAAACACTTGTCACGAATTAGGGATTAATATGACCACAGCATTTACTATTTTTGCAAAGAAAGTTAGCAGAGAAAAACGAATCCCTTTTGAACTCTCAATAGACCCGTTTTATAGCGAAGCAAATATACAACGACTTGAAAAGAAAGCCAGAGAAATGGATGAAGGTAAATATGTTGTTCGTGAATTGATAGAAGTAGAGGATTAGCTGGATGGAAAAAAGATGGGCAACCCAAGCGTGGGAAGATTACCTTTCTTGGCAAGAGCAGGATAGAAAAACCTTGAAAAGGATAAATAAAATCATTCGAGATATTGCGCGGAACACATACGAAGGAGTAGGTAAGCCCGAACCGTTAAAAGGGAACTTATCAGGATGGTGGTCACGTCGGATAGATGATAAAAACCGCATTGTAAACAGGATTAAAGATGGAGCATTGGAAATTCTCGAATGTAAGGGACATTATGACTAAATAAACCGCTAAATTAGCGGTTTATTTAATTTGTAGTGGCAGAGGCCTCTCCGATGGGGGACTGTTTATAGAATCAAAAATACGAGGACGAAAAAATATTTTTTAAATGGCTAATTTTAAATTTCTATTTTAGCATACTATTAAGTAGTTTCCACACAAAAATTTGAGAACCAATCTGGGGACCAAAACTTTATAGAATATATGAATTTATAGTATTTAATGAAAATATAAGACAGTATAAACCCTTGAATTTATTGAATTTATAAATCTATTAAATTTTAGAAGAGCCTTGAAAAGTAATTGCTAAACCGTTAGACCGGGCAACTGGTGCGAGGGTTCAAATCCCTCCCACTCCGCCATACATAAGGGTTTTTGGGGCTTGCGAGAATCGCAAGCCTCTTTAAATTTTATTATAAAAACAGTCCAAAAACGTTCAAAACCGGCTGAAACTGCACACTAAATGCACACCAATTTGCACACATACCCTACCGAAACTGAAACGTTTTTTCTTTCCAGTGAAAAAAATATAAATCATAAACTGTATTTAATACTTCTCTCATCATCTTCATCCCTGATTCTGGCAGTTAATCCAACACCACCACCATTAGCCTGAGCTAATTGGCTTACAATATTATCGGCCTGCCTTAGAACGCCTTTGATGTTTAGATCGTTTATCCCCTGAGCTGGAGGCGAAACGGAGACAAAATTATTGTTTTTCAAATAAGGTTTAATTTGTTTCTTAAAGGCCAGAATTTCTT
>JALQSN010000811.1:0-21362 GCA_023690525.1 Holotrichia oblita | reverse complement strand
CGACGCAGTTTATAACAACAATCTACAAACTATGAAGAGTGCAGCTAAAAGTTATTACACTGTTGGTAGATTACCAGAAAAAACCGGCGATTCAACATCAATGACTTTAAAAGAAATGACTACTAACAAAATGGTTATTCCTTTTGTTGATAAGAATAACGAAGCTTGTGATTTAGATAGCAGTTTTATTCAAGTGACTAAAGTTGGTGACGAAGAATATGTTATGAAAGCGCAGCTATCTTGCGGAAAAGGCAAAGAAGAACAAACTGATTATATTTTAGAAACGATTGGATGTTATGACGTTTGTAAGGGCGATGAGTGTACACCAACTAAACCAGTTGAACCAGAAGAACCTGGTAATCCAAAAGATCCTACGCCAACGAATCCGACAACACCGACAAATCCAACGCAAACTAAAGTGGTAGAATATTATTTAAGAAAGCCTACCTATAAAAATGTTGATGTATTCTCTTGTAATCTAGACGAAATATTAGTAAACTCAACATGTTACAAGAAAGATAACGCAACTATTATTGATGCAACTCCTGTTTATAGCGAAGAAAAAACCGATATTTCTAATGCTAAAGCAAAACAAGGCGATACTTATAAAAGCTATACGACACCAATTACTACAAATATACAAAGTGGTATTCAATGTGATTTAGCTGATTATACTTATAATTCTACAACTAGACGTTGTGAAAAGAAAGTAACTGATTCTATTGCTGCTAATTTGATAAGTGGCTCAACAGAAACTGAATATTATTGCAAATATGATGGCTATGAAAAAAACAAAAAATGTTATTATGACGCCGTTAAAGAAACTAAAACCGTAACAAATTTGAGTTGCCCTAGCGGAATAAATGGTACTGTTATCGCAAATCAGTGTGTCTATACTGGCAAATATGTACAAGGTGGATATTCAAGTTGGACAACAGACAGAACTTATTCTGAACCATCAACTATGGCTACTTATGAAAATAATACTGAAAAATTAGTCTATACTGGTAAACAGCAAAAAGTGGTATGTAGTAATTCAAATTGTTCTACAACCAAAACTGTCTATTATTATAATTATTCATTGCAAAGAAGAACTTATACCGCGAGTTATTATACATGTAACGGCAAAACTTCAAGCAGTTCTACATGTTATGCAACACCTACCCAAAGTAAAAGCTACGAAACTGAATATACATGTAAATATGATTGGGTGAGCGGTAGTTCAAGAAGTGGATCAACTTGCTCTTATCCAGCAACAAGGGAAACTACTACAACTAAAGATAGATATAAATGTCCTAATACAACCGATTACACCTTAATTAATAATTACTGTGTATATGAAAAAACATTAACAAGAACTGCAATTACAGTTCCTGGCGGAGTTTCTTATAGTTGCCCAACAGGATATACTCCAGAAGGAACCGGCGCAAATACTAAATGCTATGTGGTTAAATCTAATCCTGGTGCATTATATTGTAGTAATGAAAAAGCTGTTTTAAAAGGCGATAAATGTCATTTAACTATACCCGCAAAATTTATTAAATATTCTTGTCCTGACGCATTTACACCAAGTGGTAACAAATGTTATTACGGAAGTGGAAATGGCTCATGGTCAAATAGAGACGCTGATATAAAAACTGAAACTAAATTTGATAAGTATACCTATAAATGGAGTACAAAAAAAGACGAAGATGGATGGGAATATGTTAAATCAAGAGAGAGATATATTTCTACCAAATAAAAATTCTGAATTCAATTTCAGAATTTTTTAATATCATTAGCTTTTTAAGAATTCACCTTTTAGTAATTATATATTTATAAGCTCAAATTATTTTTTTCTAGATGAGTAATAAATTTATTTTTAAAATCTTCTAATTCTTTTGATTCTAACGTCTTATCAAAAGAGCCAACTGTATATCTTATTGAATATTTTGTGTATTCCTCATCGTAATAAACATCGATTAATTCACAATTTATAATAATAGAACTTTTGAATTCATCTAAAATAGTTTTTAATTGAATGTATTTATAATCCTGTGGCATAACTATTGTATACTCTAATGTGGTTTCAGGATATTTACTTATTTCTTTAAAAGTGTTGATTTCTTTTGTTAATTGCATAAATAAGTCAAAATTAATTTCCAATATTGCAATTGCTTTTTTGCGAGCGATGTTTTTTGCTATCTTACTATTAAAAACTTTTATCATCCCGTAAGATTTTTTATCAACAATAATATCATAAGATAAATTATCATTGTAGTAATCAAGGCTTTTGCTTTTTTGAAATACTATTTTCTTGTTTTTAAATATTTTAAAAATTTTACAGGCCATATCTTTAAGTTGGTTATATATTTGATTTATATTTTTATCATTGTCAGCTAGCAAAACAGATAATACTCTCGAATTTTCATCGCTGTGGATAACTGTGCCAATTTCAAAGATACCCAAACTATTCATATTTTTTAAGTTTTCTTTTGATGTTTCCAATAAAGATAAAGGTAGATCATCTCGTAAAATATTATCTTCAACTTTACCACTTAATGATGTATTTTGCTTTTCAATTCCTAATGACTTTAAAAACTCAGTTTTATACCATAAATAAGTATGAACTTCATTTAGATTATATTTAGTGGCAAGGAGTTTTTTAACTTCATATTCTGATTCAATCGTATTTTCGTAATTAGTGAAAGTTAAATCCAGTTTTAATGGTTCAACTTTTAAATTTTCATATCCATATATACGAGAAATTTCCTCAATTAAATCTTCCTCAATCGATATATCTTTTGTAGCTCTAAATGTTGGTACAGTTACACTATATTTATCTTTTAATACCGTAACTTTAAACTTTAGTGATTCTAATATTTTTACTACTTCTTCATCGCTCATTTCAAATCCCATATAAATTGTTAAATTAGCTTTAGTTAAGTCAATAATCTTTTCTTCTATTTTAGTAGGATAAATATCTGTTATGTTAGAAGTATAACTTATACTAGAATCTGCTTCTAAAAGTAATTTAACAAATCTTTTAATACCAGTTTTTGTCATATTTGGGTCAAGTGATTTTTCATATCTACTACTAGCCTCTGTTCTTAAACCTAGCGCTGTAGCAGTTTTTCGAATGCTAGTCGCATCAAAATTGGCACTTTCTAAGAATATCGATGTAGTTGTCTCTAAAATTTCGCTATCAAGGCCGCCCATAACACCTGCAATAGCAAAATACTCATCACCATTTTTTATCATTAGGTTTTCTTTAGTTAAATTACGATCTATTCCATCTAGAGTTCTAAATGTATCACCGTCTTTTGCTAGACCAACTTCAATTGCTCCAACTTTTGTAGCGTCAAAGGCGTGCATTGGTTGGCCTAGTTCAAGCATTATATAATTAGTTAAATCAACAAGCAGGGAAATGCTTCTCATCCCTGTATAGAATAAAAATATTTGCATATTTAACGGTGATTTTTTTTCAGTTATATTATCAATAGTTAAGCCCGTATAACGGTAGCATAAATCACTATTATTAATTTTTATTTTTAAATCTTTTTTGCCACTCGGAATTTCGGCTACTTCTAAAGGCATTAGATCATTACCAGTTATAGCCGCTATTTCTCTCGCAATTCCATAATGCCCCCAAAGATCAGGGCGATTGGTTAAGGACTTATTGTCAATTTCCACAATAATATCATCAATTGGCAATAACTCTTTAATATCTGTACCAATTTCAAACTCACTTGGTAGCTCTATTATGCCAGAATGATCATCACTAATTCCAAGTTCTACTCCACTACAGCACATACCATACGAATCAACACCAAGAAGAGGTCGTTTACTAATTTTGATATCTCCTAGTCGTCCACCTACTTGAATTAGAGCAACTTTTAAACCAACCCTAACATTGGGTGCACCACAGACTATTTGTAAGTTTTCTTCACCAATGTTAACTGATAAAATATGTAATTTATTAGAATCGGGATGTTTTTCGCAAGTAAGTATTTCACCGACGATAACTCCTTCAATATCTTTACCTTTTTCTTCTACGCCTTCAACTTCAGCACTTCTTATAGTAAAAGTATCCCATATTTTTAACCAATCAATAGTATCACTATTTTTTATATGTTTTTTTAAGTTATTACATGATATTTTCATAATTCACTCTCCTACTCAATATTAAAGTCTTTCAAATATCTTATATCACCAGAATTTAAAACTCTTATATCTCCTATTTTATATTTAAGCATAGCCAGGCGAGTTAATCCTAAACCAAAGGCAAATCCATTATATTCTTTCGGATCAATTCCGCTGGCTATTAAAACGTTAGGATGAACCATGCCACAAGGACAAAGTTCAATCCAACCGCTATTTTTACACGTTTGGCAGCCGATGCCTCCACAGATTAAGCAACTAGCATCTAATTCAAAACCAGGCTCTACAAATGGGAAAAATCCCGGACGTAGGCGAACTTTAATATCTTTTTTAAATACTTCTTTTAGCATATTTTTCATAACGTAAATTAAGTTGCCGATTGAAATGTTTTTATCAATAACCATACCTTCTAATTGAAAGAACGTATTTTCATGAGATGCATCTAAATCTTCATTACGAAAACATCTTCCCGGTGCAGCTATTCTAATTGGAGCCCCATAATTTTGAAGAGCATGAACCTGGTTAGGTGAAGTATGAGTTCTAAGTAGAAGTCCATTACTTAACCAATAAGTGTCCTGCATATCTCTTGCCGGGTGAGTTGATGGAATATTTAGGGCTTCAAAGTTATAAAATTCACTTTCCATTTCGGGTCCAGTAACCATCGTAAAACCCATTCTTTTTAAAATATCAACTAATTCCTTGGTAACTATTGTAACTGGGTGCAGAGAGCCAATATTTTCATCCAATGGTAAAGTTTCATCAAAATCGTGGATTTCACTTGAAGTTAAAGATTCAATTTTTTTATCAATAGCATCTTCAAGCTCAATTTTAATTTTATTTAAAGTACTTCCCAATGCTTTTTTTTCTTCAATTGATAAATCTTTTAAACCCTTCATTAATTCCATAAGCTTACTTTTTTTGCCTAAATATTTAGCCTTTATATTATAGGTCTCCGCTTCGTTTTTGCAACTTTCAATTTCTTTTAAACATTCTGAAATGATTGTTTTTAATTCTTCTTTCATTTTTTCCTCCTCATAAAAAAAATTCTAAATTATGGGACGAAAAACATTTCCGCGGTACCACCCATATTCTAGAATTCTAGCATCTTTTAAACATAACGTGTTTATGACGATAACAGCTTTTATAATTTGAAATTCATTTTATAATTTAATCTTAAAAGTATTTTCAGCACATTATACTTTCTCTCTTTAAAGATATTATAAAACTACTAAGGTTATAATAATAGCGCTGTTAATTAATATATAGTTTAGCATATTATATTAATATTTACTAGTTTTTGTTAATAATTTTCGCTTTTTAATTCCATATATGATTCTGGATGATTACAAACCGGACAAACTTTTAAGGCCTCTTTGCCATAGTAAACATGGCCGCAGTTACGACATATCCAAATGACTTCTTCACCTTTGTGGAAAACTAAATTATTATCAATATTATCAACTAATTTCAAGTATCTTTCTTCATGATGTTTTTCGATTTTGCCAACGCTTTCGAAAAGGTAAGAAATATGGTCGAATCCTTCTTCTTTAGCAGTTTTTGCAAATTCTGCATACATTTCGGTCCATTCATAGTTTTCGCCATTTGCAGCATCGTGTAGATTTTCCAAAGTACCCGGAATATTTCCTCCATGTAATTCTTTAAACCAAAGTTTAGCATGTTCCTTTTCATTATTAGCAGTTTCTTCAAATATGGCTGCTATTTGTTCATAGCCATCTTTTTTAGCTTTCGATGCATAATAAGTATATTTATTTCGAGCCTGAGACTCACCAGCAAATGCTGCCATTAAGTTGGCTTCCGTTTTGCTTCCTTTTAATTCCATATAAATACTTCCTCCTTCTTACGTACAATTATATGAATTGTATTATTCTATTATATCAAATAAATTTGCTGATTAAATCTTAATCTTTAATCATTTTTGTTAAACGTACAATCAAATCTAAATCTGTAACCGGAAGAATATGTAATTCATTGTCAATTATTTCTTCTGTGACAAATAATATATCATTTTCATTTACTTCAGTTTCCTCGTCATTAACGTTCATTATTAAAATATATCTAATATTATTATAATTAACTTCATCGGTATAGACGTATTTCTTTCCATTCGGTAATTCTATAACTAAATCTTTTTCTAACTTCATAAATTCTCCTTAGTCTAATTAAAATTATATCATATATAGTTAAATTTTAATAATTATTTTGCTTAATCAAAAATTGACATTATGAAAAAATTTTTTCCGTTTTTTTCATAGAGTATACATGAGAAATTTATATTAATAATTGGTCTTTATAAATATTAACTTGTTCAACAATATGACCAATATTGCCTTCACCAGCAAATTTACTCATATCAAAAAAGTTATCATTAGTTTTTATCCAAAATAACTTATTGACTTCTTCTATTACATCTAATTTCTTATTCAATTTTCCGACATACACTTGCAACTCTAGATTACTCAAATGATACTCAAAATCCATTAGATGCGTAAGAATAATATCCGCCCTTGTTATTCCTGTTTCCTCTTTTAATTCTCTATAAGCACTCTCTAATCCCTCTTCACCGTTTTCAATTTTACCGCCGACTAAATTGTATAAACCTTTATAAGGATCTTTTGAACGTAAACACATTAAAATATTTTTTCTTCTACATCATAAACAATAATAACATTCATTTTCATTAGTTTTATCCTCCACAATTCCATTTTACTACATTTTTTTACAAATTTCGACTTACCTTTTTTAGCCTAACCGGTATTGGCAATTTTCTAAATTTTAAAGTTTGATAAAGTCTTTAATATATCATAAAAAAAGAAACTTTATACAAGTTCCAATTTTACAGTTAGGGCGTCATCTCCAACTCTTTCTTTTAATTTAATAATTCTTGTGTAACCACCTGCACGACTTTCATAACGTTTTGCAAGATCATTAAAGATTTTCTCTGTTACTTCTTTATCGTTGTGTAAGAAGGCTAGAGCTTTTCTTCTTGATACCAAAGTGCCTTTTTTACCGTAAGTTATCATTTTTTCAACAAATTTACGTACTTCCTTGGCACGAGCTTCTGTTGTAGTTACAGCCTCATCCATAATAACAGTTTTAGTAAGGCTAGCCAGAATACTTCTTCTGATTCGTGTTTCTCTATTTAATTTTCTATATGCCATTTGTTTACCTCCTTAGTCCTTAAACTTAAGTTCCATTTCTTTAACTTTATCAATTACTTCTTTTAAAGATTTTTTACCAAGATTTCTAATTTTTGTAACTTCTACTTCTTTTTTAGAAATTAAATCCTGAACAGTGTGAATGCCAGCTCTTTTTAAGCAGTTATAAGCTCTTACTGAGAACTCTATTTCTTCAATCGGTGTTTCTAACGTTTTAGTAATTGTATCGACTTTTTTCTCTGACATTAATCCGGTTACATCACTAATACCATTTAGATCAGTAATAATCGTTAAATGCTCAATTAAGATTCTTCCAGCTAAAGCTATAGCTTCTTCTGGAGTCACTGAACCATTTGTTTGAACAGTTAGAATTAATTTATCAAAACTTTCATTTTGACCAACACGAGCTGATTCAACTTCGTAAGCAACTTTTTCAATTGGTGAATATAATGAATCGATTGGAATAACTCCAACTTTCTTTTCACCAAGTAATGTTTGATTGGTTTTTGCATCAACATAACCTTTATCATTACCAACTGTCATTTCCATATCAATTTTGCCACCTTTAACAAGGTTACAAATAACTAGTTCTGGGTTAATGATTTCTATATCAGCGTCTTTATCGATATCTCCAGCTGTAACTGGTCCTTCTTTAGAAGCAGCTAATCTGATAATTTTGCTTTCGTTAGAATGATTTTTGATAACGACTGATTTTAGCGCTAATACAATTGCAGTAACATCTTCTACGATTCCTTCGATTTTTTGATATTCGTGCATTACACCTTCTATTTTTACAGAGGTAATAGCACTTCCTGGTAAGCTTGATAACATAACTCGACGCAAAGCATTGCCTAAAGTAGTACCAAAACCTCTTTCTAAAGGTTCTAATTCAAATTTTCCAAAATGATTATTTTCGATATACTCTGTTATTTTATATTCTGGTTTCTCAAATCTTAACATTAACAATTCCTTCTTTCTTTAATTTCTTGGTCGTTTTGGTGGACGACATCCATTATGAGGAACTGGTGTTGCATCATTAATTGATGTGATTTCTAATCCCGCCGATTGTAATGATCTGATAGCTGTTTCACGCCCTGAACCTAAACCTTTAGTAACAACTTCAACTTTTTTTACTCCATGATCCATTGAGGCTTTAGCAGCTGCCTCAGCAGCAAGACCTGCTGCAAAAGGTGTTTTCTTTTTTGCTACCTTTATAACCTATGGTTCCACTTGATGCCCAAGAGATTACATTTCCGTCTTTATCAGTTATTGAAACAAGCGTATTGTTATAAGATGATTTTATAGTAACAATAGCCTCAGGAATGTTCTTTTTAACTTTTCTTTTAGTATTTCTGCGGTTATATGCCATAGTTATTTACCTACTTTCTTCTTATTTGCAACTGT
Source organism: Holotrichia oblita (assembly GCA_023690525.1). Lineage (NCBI taxonomy): Eukaryota > Metazoa > Arthropoda > Insecta > Coleoptera > Scarabaeidae > Holotrichia > Holotrichia oblita. Next base: position 12,642 of record JALQSN010000811.1, on the reverse strand, counting down.
TTTTCCGCGGCCTTTTCTAGTCTTTGCATTACGACTAGTTCTTTGACCACGAACTGGAAGTCCTTTTTTATGTCTTATACCTTCATAAGAATTAATTTCCATTTTATTTTTAATTGAAAGCTGAACTTCACGACGCAAGTCTCCTTCAACTAAATGATTATCGATTTCACCTCTTAAAGCAGCAATTTCATCATTAGTTAAATCTTTAATTTTTTTAGTTTGATCAACTTTAGCAGCTTCACATATTTTGGCTGCTAGAGGTCTACCAATGCCATAAATAGCAGTTAAACCGATAACGGTGTGTTTTTCACCTGGTAATTCAATATTTTTTATACGTGCCATAATTATTCCTCCTATCCTTGTCTTTGTTTGTGTTTTGGATTTTCACAAATTACCATTACTTTCCCATTTCTTTTAATAATTTTACATTTTGCACAAATCTTTTTTACTGATGGTCTTACTTTCATAAATTTTCCTCCTACTTTACCTTTTGTTCCATGTTATCCGCCCACGTGTTAAATCGTAAGGTGAAAGTTCTACAGTGACTGAATCACCTGGTAGAATACGTATCATATTAACGCGCATTTTACCAGAAACGTAGGCTTCTACACTGTGTCCATTACTAAGTTCGACTAAATAGTCTCCGCCCTTTAGTACATCTGTTACTTTACCTTCAACCTCTATTTTGTCACTTTTAACTTCTTTAGTGTGACTTTCGGTTCTTTGTTCATAAACTTTGTTATGATTTTTTTGAATTTTGCTTTTTTTAGCCATAATTTTTTTCTCCTGTTAAAATAGTATATCCTTCCTTAGTTACCAAAACAGTATGTTCAAAGTGAGCTGCTGGACTGCCATCAAGCGTAACAATTGTCCAATCATCTTCTAATATTCCCATCTTTATAACTTCCCTAGTGTAAACATCGGTTCAATAGCAATGGTCATTCCTTCTTTTAAGATAATATTTTCTTCTTTTGCCAAGTAATTTGGAACGTCTGGTTCTTCATGAAGTTTTTTACCAACACCATGACCAACAAGTTCTCTAACGATGCCTAAATTATTAGTTTTTGCAACAATTTCGATTGCTTTACTCATATCAGTTAGTTTTACACCAGCTTTAATGACTTTGATTCCTGCATATAAAGCTTCTTCAGTATATTTTAGTAATTTTTCAACTTCTTTACCGATTTTGCCAACTTTATAGGTATATGCAGCATCAGAATGAAATCCTTTATATATAACTCCAATATCAATTGAAACTATATCACCATGATTTCAATTTTGTAGCTCTAGGAATTCCATGAACGACTTCATCATTAATGGAAATACAAATTGATCCGGGGAACCCGCCATAGCCTAGAAAAGAAGGAATACCACCATGACGCCTGATAAATTCATCGCATTTGTCATTGATTTCTTGGGTGGTCACTCCTGGTTTTATAAACTTTTTTATAAATGCGTGACACTGGGCATTGATTAGACCAGCAGTATGCATTTTTTCAATTTGATTTTTAGTTTTAATACTAATCATTTGCTAATCCTTAATTAATTTTTCTAAATCTTGAATTACTGACTTTGAAGAAACACTCGCATCTATCTCAAATAAAATTGACTTATCTTTGTAATATTTAATTAATGGTTCGGCATTTTCTCGAGATATTCCTATTCTTGTTTTTATAGCGTTTTCATCACTATCATCATATCTAAAAATTAATTCTCCATCACAGTCATCACATTTACCATCTATTTTAGGTTTCATATCAGTAAAACTAATACTATATATTTTTCTACATTTATTACAAATTCTTCTGCCTATTATTCTTTCTATTAATACTTCATCTGGAATAGTCATATAAATAGCAATGTCTATTTCTCTATTTAATTTTTTTGCGATTTTGTCACATTCTATTGCTTGTTCTAAGATTTCTAGGAAATCCATCTAAAATATATCCATTATCACAATCAGCTTCACTTAATCTTTCTTCAATTACTTTATAAACTATTTCTGAAGGAGTTAGGATCCCTGAATCTTGTGTTTGAGCGATAATTTTAGCAATCTCGTCTTGTTTTTTTCTTCTTTCTCTTAAAATATCTCCGGTTGAAATATGCACATAATTGTACTTGTCTTGTAAAGCTTTAGCTACGGTGCCTTTACCAGCACCTTGTACAGCAAGTAAAATTATGTTTTTCATACTCTTCTCCTAGATTTAGCATAGCTTCTATTAACTAAACTGCTTTCAATTTGCTTATAAGTCTCAATTGCAACACCAACAACTATTAATAGTCCTGTACCACCTAAAGTTACTGTATTCGGTAGTCCCGAAAGTTTAGTGAATATTATAGGGATTCCTGCAATAACAATCAAAAATAGAGCACCGACTATTGTTAATTTTCCTAATATATATTTAATATGATCGCTAGTATCTTTTCCTGGTCTAATACCTGGAATATAGCCACCGTTTTTATTTAAATTCTTGCTCATTTCTTCAGGATTCATTTGTATAAAAGTGTAAAAATAAGCAAAGAATAATATTAGAATTACATAAAGTATAAATCCAGTTAATGTATCTGTGGCAATCCATTTATTACAAAAGTTTATTGCATTATCCATTTTGAGAAATGAAACGATAGTTATAGGTACAGTAATTAATGTTGAAGCAAAGATGACTGGTATAACTCCGGCAGCATTAAGTTTTATCGGCAAAAATGTTTGATGTCCGCCATAAGCACTGTTGGTTCGATTCGAATATTGAATTGGAACTCGTCTTTCAGCTAGCTGCATCCAGACAACACCAACAATGATGATGATTGAAATTAGAATAAATCCGGCAAATAATGACCAACCAACTACATTACTATGATGCTCCATTAGTTACAAAGCCTTCATAGGCTGTAATAAACATTCTAGGAAGAGATTGGACGATTCCGGCCATAATCAGTACGGATAATCCATTACCAATTCCTTTTTGGGTTATTTGGTCTCCCATCCATAATAAGAACGCAGTTCCAGCAGTGATTGTAAGACAAGTCTTTATAATTATATCTGCTGGCAGATTAGGTAAGAATCTTATAGCTATTACATAGGCCTGAACTAAAGCAAATATTATTCCCAAATATCTAGTAATTTTATTAATTTTCTGACGTCCAGTATAACCTTGTTCTTTTAATTCCTTGAAATAAGGAATTATATCCATTTGTAATAATTGAGTAATAATAGATGCTGTAATGTAAGGAAACGCCTAAGGCAAATATTGAAAATTGTCTTAAGCCTCCACCAGACATTATGTTAAATAATTCTAAAAATCCTAATTCTTCATAAATAATAGATGCCCAGGGAAGTGTTATGTTACTTCCAAGTGCAAATATTGCTAATGCAAATAAAGTAAAGTAAATTCTTTTTCTTAAATCTTTATTTGTTGGATTAAATAAGTGATCCAAGTTTAGCTAACATTTTAAATCACCTCAGCTTTACCACCAGCGGCTTCAATTTTAGTTACAGCTGCACTTGAAAATCTATGAGCCTTAATGGTTAAGTTTTTTTCAAGTTCACCATTTCCTAAAATTTTAACGCCATTTAATTGCTTTTTAACAATTCCTTTTTCTTTTAAGATTTCTGGAGTAACAACGTCACCATCAGCAAAACTATTATTTAAATCACTTAGATTAATAGTAGCAAATCTGATTGTAAAGCGCGCATTATTAAATCCTCTTTTGGTAATCTTCTATATAATGGAGATTGACCACCTTGGAACCATGCAGGAATTGATGCACCACTTCTAGCTTTTTGGCCTTTTTCACCACGAGTTGATGTTTTACCCATTCCACTCCCTGGTCCACGACCAACGATTTTTTTCTTCTTCTTTTCATTAGAAGCAACTAAGTTTTCTAATTTCATATTATAAATCCTCCACTTTTATGCCACGAAGAGCGGCAACTTTAGCGGCAGTTTTTTGACTTTTTAGAGCTTCAAAGGTTGCTTTGGCAACATTTATTTTAGTATTTGAGCCAAGAGATTTTGAAACGATATCTCTAATACCTGCAAGTTCTAAAACACTACGTGCTGCTCCACCAGCAATAATTCCGTTACCTTCTTTAGCTGGTTTAATTAAAACTTGAGCGCGACCAACTTTACCAATTGCTTCATGAGGTATAGTACGATTATCAATTAAAGAAACTCTAACAACATTTTTATTAGCAGCTTGAATAGCTTTTTCGATTGCTACTGGAACTTCATTAGCTTTTCCAGTTCCGATACCAACAAGTCCTTTACGATTTCCAACTACTGCTGTAGCTTGAAAACGAAAATGTCTTCCGCCGCTTGTTACTTTAGTAACACGGTTAATAGAGATAACTGTACTTTCTAAAAGTTTTTTCTTATCATCTTTTTTATCAAAATTCCCGCGAGGTCGATTAAAATTTCTATCATTTTGTCTTCCACCGGAAGTTTGTCTGTTAAATCCTGTTGACCTATTTTCATTATTAGGAGCAACTTTTTCTGGAACAGTATTTTCTGTTATTTCAACATTTTTTTCTAAATTATCTTTATCCATAATATTCGTCCTCCTCCCTTAAAACTCTAATCCGGCTTCTCTGGCAGCTTCAGCTAATGCTTTAACGCGCCCATGATATAGATAGCCGCCGCGGTCAAATACTACTTTGGTAATTTTTGCCTTTTTGCATTTTTCAGCTAAATTCTTACCAACTTCTTTTGCACCTTCAGCGTTACCACCATTTTTTATTTTTAATTCAACGGAAGAAGCACTAACTAAGGTTGTTGCAGTTTCATCATTGATAACTTGAGCAAATATATTGATTATTTGATCTAAATACATTTAATCTTGGCACAGAATTAGTACCGCTAATTTTATTACGGATGCGAGTATGTCTTGCTTTACGGGCATCATTACTTGATTTTTTTTTATCATAATTTCTTACCTCCTTAAGCTGCTTTCTTTCCTTCTTTACGACGGATATGTTCACCTTTATAACGAATTCCTTTACCTTTATATGGTTCAGGTTCTCTTACCTTTCGAATATTCGCCGCAAATTCACCAACAACTTGCTTATCAATTCCACTAACGCTTAGTTCTGTATTACTTTTGACTTTCAACACTTAAACCAGATGGACAAGTTAGAATTACTGGATGAGAATATCCGGCATTAATTGTGATTTTATCACCGCTAACACTAAATTTATATCCAACACCAACAGCTTCTAGTTCTTTTACATATCCTTTAGTAACGCCTTCAATCATATTATTAATCAAAGCATTTGTTGTTCCATGTAATTGTTTTGTTGTTTGCTTCATTAGCTCTTGTTGTAATGATTTTGCCTTCAACTTCTTTAACTGTTATTAAGCTATTATAGTTTATTTGATAGTTCTCCTTTAGGTCCTTTAACAATAACAATATTGGGTTCAATAGTTACGTTAACGCCCTCAGGAATAACTAATTCTCTATTTCCGATTCTACTCATAATTAATTTTCCCTACCATATATAGGCAAGTACTTCTCCTCCCAGTCCGGCAACACGCGCTTCTTTATCAGTCATAATTCCTTTTGAAGTTGAAATAATTGCAATTCCTAGTCCGTTTAGAACACGAGGAAGTTCATTATTTTTAGCATAAACACGAAACCTGATTTACTGATTCTTTTAAGACCGTTAATTACACGTTCTTTCTTTTCGCCATATTTTAGAGTAATAACCATTTTATCACCTTTAATATCAGCACTATATTCATAATCAGCAATAAAACCTTCACGTTTTAAAATTTCAGCGATTTCTTTAGTCATTTTTGTACCAAGAACTTCAACCGTTTGATATTTCATTTGATTTGCATTGCGAATTCTGGTTAGCATATCAGCTACTTTATCAGCTACAAACATTTAACATCCTCCTTCTTACCAACTAGATTTTTTAACGCCAGGTATTTGTCCTTTAGATGCTAATTCTCTGAAACAAATACGGCATAATTTAAATTTTTTTAAAACTCCGTGCGGTCTTCCACATCTTTCGCAACGAGTATAAGCACGAACTTTAAATTTTGGAGTTCTATTTGATTTTACGATCATTGATTTTTTAGCCATATCTTTTCACCCATTACTTTCTAAATGGCATTCCAAACCCAGTTAACAGGGCGAATGCTTCTTGATTAGTCTTTGCAGTTGTTACGAAAACAATATCCATTCCTCTAGCTTTTAAAACATTATCATATTCAATTTCCGGGAATATTAATTGATCTTTAATTCCTAAAGTATAATTTCCAAAGCCATCAAATGATTTTGGAGATAAACCTCTAAAATCTCTTACACGTGGGAGAGCAACTTTTATTAATTTTTCTAAGAAAGTATACATTTTTCACCACGTAGTGTAACTTTAATTCCAATTGCTTGACCTTCTCTTAATTTAAATCCAGCAATTGATTTACGAGCTTTAGTGATAACCGGTTTTTGACCAGTAATGATTTCTAAATCTTTTAGGGCAGCTTCAATATATTTTGAATCTAGCGATCCTTCACCGATTCCCATATTAATAACAATTTTTCTAGTTTTAGGTACTTCCATAACTGAAGAATACTTAAATTCATCACTCAAAGATTTAATAATTGTTTTATTATATAAGTCTTTAAAATTACTCATTATTTATCACCTGATACTTGTGCTTTCTTTGCTTTGGTTTTAGTTTCTTTAGGTTTTATTTCCTTTTTTTCTTTAACTTTTTAACTTCTTTTTCTTTTTTTTGTCTTTGATGCAATAATTTTTACATTTGAAACATGAATTGGGTTTTCCATTTCAACAATGCCACCAGATTCGTTAGTGTTTCTTGGTTTTTGATGTTTTTTAACTATATTGATACCTTCTACAACAACTTTATCGATTGCTTTAAAAGTTTTAATGACTTTGCCTTCTTTACCTTTATCTTTTCCAGCAATGATTTTAACTGTATCTCCGACTTTTAAGTTTCATCATGTTATAACTCCTCCGGCGCCAGCGATACAATTTTCATGTATCCTTTTTCACGTAATTCACGAGCAACTGGTCCTAAAATTCTTGTTCCAACTGGAGTTTTATCTGGTTTGATAATTACACAAGCATTATCATCAAATTTAATGTAACTGCCATCTTTTCTTCTAACTCCTTGGACACTTCTAACAATTACTGCTTTAACAACTTTACCTTTTTTCAGGCCAGTTAGGAATTGCTTTTTTAACTGTGCAACTAATAACGTCACCGATATTTGCATATTTTAACAACTGAGCCACCGGTTGGTCTTATTACAAGCACTTCTCTAGCTCCAGTATTATCTGCAACTTTAAGTCTTGATTCTTGCATTAACATAACAATAAGCCCCTCCTTATAGAACTACAGCTTTAACAAGAACTTCAACTAAACTCATATCTTTTATTTTTGATAATGGTCTTGTTTCTTATTTTTACTGTGTCTCCAATTTTTGCATTATTTTTTTCATCATGAGCTGCATATTTCTTAGAATATTTTACTCTTTTTCTATATAAAGGGTGCTTTCTATAAGTTTCAACTAAAACAGTAATTGTTTTATCATTTGCAGCACTTACAACTTTTCCAATAAGTTCAACTTTTTTGGTTTGTTCTTTAGTTGCCATTATTTAGCCCTCCTAATTTTCTTTCTTTTAAAATGGTTTTCATTCTAGCGATATTTTTTCTAAGATTTCTAATTGTAGATGGTTTCTCTAAGTTGCCTGTAGATTGTTTTAATCTTAAATCAAATAATTCTTTTTTGTTTCTGGTAATTTCATTCATGATTTCTTCATCGCTCATTTTTCTTATATCTTCTGCTTTCATGTTAATCACCTAATTCTTCTTTCATAACAAACTTGGTTTTGATAGGCAGTTTGTGAGAAGCTAGACGTAGTGCTTCACGAGCAGTTGCTTCATCAACGCCGTTGATTTCAAACATAATTTTGCCTTCTTTACAACTGCTACCCATTGTTCAACGCCCTTTACCTTTACCTTGACGAGTTTCTAAAGGTTTTTTAGTTAGTGGTAAGTGAGGGAATATATTAACCCAAACTTTTCCACCACGTTTCATATAATCTTGTCATAGCGATACGAGCAGCTTCTATTTGACGAGCACTAATCCAAGCGCCTTCTTTAGCCTCTTAACCATAATCACCAAAATGCAGTTCTAAATTACCTTTGGCTTTGCCATCGTAAGAAAGACGGTGAGATTTACGATATTTAGTTCTTTTTGGTATCAGCATTTTCACCAACTCCTCTTCCTTCATTTTTTTTAGTTGGAAGAATTTCGCCTTTATAAATCCATACTTTTACACCGATTTTTCCATATGTTGTATCAGCTTCTGAATGTGCATAATCAATATCAGCTCTTAATGTATGAAGAGGAACTGTTCCTTCAGTATAACCTTCTCCACGAGCCATTTCAGCTCCACCTAAACGTCCTGATACAGCAGTTTTAATTCCTTTAGCTCCAGCTTTCATTGTATTTCTGATTGCTCTTTTTTGAGCACTTCTAAATGGTGCACGATTTTCAATTTGTGCTGCAATAGAGTCAGCTACTAATTTTGCATTAAGATCTGGATTTTTTACTTCAACAATTGATAAATATACTTCTTCGCCAACTGTTTTTTTGATTTCTTTTCTTAGTTTTTCAATATCTTCTCCACCACGTCCAATAATAACTCCTGGTTTAGCGGTATGAATAGTGATATCGCATCTTTTTTTATTTCTTTCAATAATGATTGTTGCAATAGCAGCATCACTTAATTTTTTAATAAAAATTTACGAATTTTAATATCTTTATTAAGCATCGTACCAAATTCGCGTGAGTTTAGCAAACCATTTTGATTCCCAATCTTTATTACGATTCCTAATCTTAATCATGAGGGATTAACTTTTTGACCCATTATTTAGCCTCCTTTTTGACAGCAGCCTTTTTAGGTGCTTTCTTTACTTTAGGTTCTTCAGTAGCTTCTTCCTTGGCTTCTACTACTGGAACAGTAGCTAAGTCAGATACTTTAACTGTTATATGACTTGTTCTTTTATCACGTCTGTCAATATGAGAACGTGATGCCATTTTCACTCTTTTTAAAATTGGTCCAGGATTAATGTAGCACTCAGAAATTACTAAAGATGATTCATTTAATCCGTTAATTATTTATTGCATTGGCAACAGCTGATTTTAAAACTTTAATAATAAGTCTGCTGGCTTTAGTATTAGTGTTTAATAATATTCCTTCTGCAGTAGCTACGTCTTTACCTCTAATAAATCAAGAGTCATTCTTGCTTTACGAGGGGCTATCATAGCACTTTTATGTATTGCATAAACTTCCATTTTTTAACTAACCGCCCTTTTACTTTTGTCCTGTATGGCCAGTGAATTTACGAGTTAGTGAAAATTCTCCAAGTTTATGACCAACCATATCTTCAGTTATATAAACTGGAATAAATTCGCGTCCATTATGAACAGCAATAGTGTGACCAATAAAGTCAGGAAATATTGTTGAACGACGTGACCATGTTTTAATAACTTCTTTTTTATTATTTTTATTTAACTCTTGGATTTTCTTAAGTAATCTATCGAATACATAAGGTCCCTTTTTTAAACTTCTTGCCATTTACATATTTTCCTTTCCACTATTTCTTCTTACGACTTACAATAAGTCTTTCCGAAGATTTTTTTCTTTTTCTTGTCTTTAAGCCAAGAGCTGGTTTACCCCAAGGAGTAACTGGTCCTTTTCTACCGATTGGTGCTCTACCTTCACCACCACCATGAGGGTGATCGTTTGGATTCATTACTGAACCACGGTTTGTAGGACGAATACCTAAATGTCTTTACGTCCGGCTTTACCAAGTTATATTAGTTCATAGTCTTCATTTCCAACTACACCAATTGTTGCCATGCATGTTGCTAAAACTTTTCTAGTTTCACCCGATTGTAATCTTAACATTACATATTTATCTTCACGTCCTAATATTTGAGCACTTGCTCCAGCACTTCTTGCGATTCTTCCACCTTTACCAGGTTTAAGTTCAATATTATGAACTACTGTACCAACAGGAATATTAGCTAAAGGTAGGGCATTTCCTATTTTTATATCTACATTTTCGCCCGCTTCGATAATTGCACCTACTTTTAAATCTTTTGGTGCTAAATATATCTTTTTTCACCATCTTTGTAATTTATAAGAGCAATATTGGCATTACGGTTTGGATCGTATTCAATTGCTGCAACACGTCCAGTAATATTGAATTTGTTTCTTTTAAAATCGATTAAACGATATTTTCTTTTAGCTCCCCCACCAATATGGTTAACAGTCGTTCGTCCTTGATTATTTCGACCACCTGTTTTAGCTTTTGAAACTAATAATGATTTTTCCGGTTGTTTTTTAGATACAGTTTCATTAGCCAAGGTAGTCATTCCACGACGTCCATTGGTAGTTGGCTTATATTTTTTAATTGCCATAACTTTCCTCCTATAATTCTATTGCAAATCCGTCTTTTAGAGTGACGATAGCTTTCTTATAAGTCTTGGTCTTGCCAGTATATTTACCAACTCTTTTATCTTTAGGTTTAGTAATTAAAGTATTAATACTTTCAACTTTAACCGAAAATGCTTTTTCAATTGCTGATTTTATTTCAACCTTATTAGCTTTTTTACTAACTTTAAATTCGTAAACATTATTTTTAGCAAGTTCCATTGATTTTTCAGTTACAACTGGTGCAATAATAATATCAGTATAATCTTTCATTATTTAAGCACCTCCTCGATTGCATTAACTGCTGTTTCTTCACAAACAAGAATATCAGCGTTAGTAATATCATAAACATTAACTTCATTTGCTAACAGTACATACGTATAACCTAAATTTCTGCTAGCCATATATAAATTTTCATTATCTTCTTTTGTTACGAAAAAAGTTTTTACCTTCTAATTTTAGAGAGTTAAGAACTTCTTTAACAGTTTTAGTTTTTAAATCATTTAATTTTAATATCATCAAAATAACTAAATTTTTACCAGAAAATTTGGTAGATAGAGCGCTCTTTAGAGCTAATGCTCTTTCTTTTTTATTCATTTTGAAACCAAAATCACGATTACTTAGAGCGAAAGTATGACCTCCACCGGTCCAAATTGGATTTCTTTTTTGACCAACTCTAGCACGGCCAGTTCCTTTTTGTCTCCAAGGCTTTTTTACCTGAGCCGGATACTTCTCCAACTCCTTTAGTAGCTTTAGTTCCTTGTCTTATACTTGCAAGTTGTAAATCAATTGCTTTTTTTAGAACTTGAGTATTTGGTTCAATAGCCCAGATATTATCATTAATTGTAATATCTTTAACTTTTTCACCTTTAAGATTAATAATTTACTCTTAGCCATTATTACTCACCACTTTCCTTAGTTGTAGTTTCTTCTGTTGCAACTTCTTCATTTGTTGTTTCAATTGGTGTTTCTTCAACTGTTTCATTAGCTTCTACAGTTTCTTCTGTTTTATTTTCTTCCGTAGCTACTTCTTCTGAAGATTCATTAGTTTTTGTTTCTGCAACTTCCTCAGTTATAACTTCATCAACAACGCTTTCTTCTTCATAAGAAATTATTTCTGCTGCATTTTTAGCTTTTCTATTTTTAACAGCTTCTTTGACTAATATCAATGAATTTTTAGCCCCTGGAATATTACCACTTACTAAAATATAATTTTCGTTAGTATTTATTTCAATAATTTCTAAGTTTTGAATAGTTGTAGTTTCAGCTCCCATATGTCCTGGTAATTTCTTACCTTTTAGTACTCTCATTGGTCTCATAGTTCCCATAGAACCTGGTCCTCTATGATATCTTGAACCGTGAGTCATTGGTCCACGTGATTGATTATGGCGTTTAATAAGCCTTGAAACCTTTTCCTTTGCTTGTGCCAGTAACATCAACAAACTCTCCAGCAACAAAAATATCAGCAGTAAGCGCATCGCCTAAATTATAATTTTCTCTACATCTCTAATTTCTTTTAAGAAGCGCTTAGGAGCGGTATTTGCTTTTTTTGCATGACCTATTTCAGGTTTATTAGCATGCTTTTCTTTTTTATCCGTAATTCCTAATTGAATTGCATTGTAACCATCGTTTTCAAGAGTTTTAACTTGAGTAACGATATTAGGTTCAACTGAAATAACTGTAACCGGAATTAATTTTCCATCTTTTGTGAATACTTCAGTCATTCCGACTTTTCTTCCTAAGATTCCTTTCATTTTTTTCCTCCAATAATTTCTTTTTATAATTTAATTTCGATGTCTACACCACTTGGTAAATCCAAATGAGTTAAGGCTTCAATTGTTTCTTTACTTGGATCTTTAACATCAATAAGTCTTTTATGAGTACGTGATTCAAATTGTTCTCTTGAATCTTTATATTTATGTACCGCTTTCAAGACAGTGTATTTTTGTTTTTCAGTAGGTAGCGGAATTGGTCCACTAACCACTCCTCCAGTTCTTTTAATTGTTTCGACAATTTTTCCAGCGGCACGATCTAGTACACGGTGGTCATAAGCTTTCAAATTAATACGAACTCTTTTTGTTTGACATTTGTTTTCTCCTTTCGTCTATATCTAGTATAGGCATAGCTCCGTAATGAATTACCTGAAAAGGTCGAGTTGAACGAACAACCC
>JALQSN010000810.1:0-21453 GCA_023690525.1 Holotrichia oblita | reverse complement strand
AAAAATTCTCAACCACAATTGGGAGCGACAAATAAAAATATAAGGAGTTAGGACAATGACGCTACAAGAGTATATCAAATATTTAGAGTCAGAGTATAGCCTTGTAGAAAAGGCAAAAGGCGAACACTCATGGCATGGCGGTTGCGAGTTTATGTTGCGGTTGGCAATTCAACGCGCTAAAGAAATAAACGAAACAACTTCCATAAAACCGCTTGACAAGTGAAACGGCATAGTATACAATAGGAACATAGCCAGCGGGCAGCTGGCACATAGGAGGATTAAAAAATGGAAAATGGAAAATATGAGCAAATAAAAAGAACACAAAAGGGAAGCAAGAAAGAATTTGAAGAACTAGAAAAACTTAGAAATAAATTTGCAACGGAAGCGAAAAAAGCCGCCCAAAATGATTGCAAATGGGCAATGGAGTGCATAAAGACTAAAACAGAAATAGATAACATATTAAATAATTTTATATTGACAGAATAAAAGCATAAGGAGTAAAAATGAAATTTGCCACAACAAGTTGTGATATGGATATTGGATGTAAACCGACAACGCCACAAGATTGCTATTATTGCAGTAGGCTTGGCACTTGCGCAGATAAAAACAAATTGGCTGAAATTTACAGAAATACAGCGCAAATATTGCCTAAACAAGAAAACAAAAAGAATCCATAATTATAATCTACCGCCGCCAAACTTTATAGTGTGACGGCGTTTCTCATTTAACGGCGTTATTTGCGGTTTGTAGCGTGTTTAGCGTATCGGTCAAGTATTTTATCAAGCGGAGTATAAAAACGGCTTGCAGGGGTGTTTAAGGCGGTTTAGCGTGATGTGTGGAGTGATTAAGAGATTGACCGCCGCCAAGTCTTAAAAGATTGTCAAAAATATTTTGCAAAAGTGCGTTATTTTAGTTGACAAATAAAAATGTATCCTTTATAATGGGTAGTGTTAGGGGGCAAACCTCTAAACAAAGGAGTAAACGAATATGAAAGTTAACGAAAAAAGAAAAGCAGTAATCAGCCTTGACCAGTTAAAAGAGTTGGTTTCGGCGGTAGAAAATTGTGCCGAATACCGCAACGGTAAAAAGTACATTGTATTGAGCATTGCAGGCGATAAGGTATCGGGGGAAAGAATAATAATAGAACAACCGAGCGAGTATGCCGAATGTAACTCTACTTATTATTTGAATAATTAACCAGCCCAGCGGGCAACAATAAAAACGGAGGTTTGAAAGAGATGAAAAACAAAATTTATGAGTACAACGGCAAATTCTACCGCTACCGTGGTGCATACATCAAAGCCATAATTAAAGCAGGCGATAAGGAAACACTAAGTAAAATAATTAAAGGCTAACAGCGGGCGAGCCTCAACCGCTATGGGAGGATAATAAGAGTATGAATGAAAAAGTTGAAGAATTATTGACATTAAGAAAAGAAATAATAAACTTGCGGACGGTTAGAGAGTTAGCGTTCATAGGGTTTAAGAAGGAAGCAAGCGAATCAAGCAGCTTTTATTTGATTGACGAGCAAGCACAAGCATATAAAATGCTTTTAGCATACTTGAAAAATAAAGAAGATGAACTACGAAAATTAAAAGATAAATTAAATAAAGAAGAACTAGAAGAATATATAATACAAACAGAATAAACAAGCACAAGCCGCCGTGACAAGCGGCTTTTCTCTTGCCTTGCGTGATATAACCGTTTAAGCCGTTTATAAGCGATTAGACGGCTTTTTGCGTTCAGGCGATAAAATAGTCGATAGAATAGAAAACAAGTCAGCAAGACGGCAAGCACGGCGCGAGAATGGACAGCAGGCGCAGGACGCGCGGAAAAATGGAAAACAAAACAAGCACAACCCCCATTTTACCGACCGAAAAAGCCTCCACAGGTCGAAGAAATTGAGATTACATTTATCACCTCTCACATTTAATTTACTAAATATTCTTAAAACAATGCAAAAGTGCTTGACAACGAATTAAAAATAGCGTAAAATAGAAGTAAGAGACAACTAAAAAGGAGTAAACAGGTAAATGAATACAATTTACGAACCGAAAGGGAAAGCAAATGAATATGGGAAATTAGCACTGAATATTTATAATGGGTGTCCTCACGCTTGCACTTACTGCTATGTTCCGAATGTGCTAAAAAAAGACAGACCTCAGTTTCACGCAAATTGCACACCGAGAGAAAATATTGTTGAGGAAACTAAAAAATTTCTTGCGAAAAATCTGCAAATTAAAGGTCAACACATTTTTTTGTGTTTTACAACAGACCCATTTCCTATGGGAATAGACCACGAACCTACAAGGCAAATTATCAAAGCAATACACGAAAGCGGTAATTTTGTGCAAATATTGACAAAAGGTTTAATGACACAGGAAGATTTTGATTGCTTGACGGAAGATGATATTTACGGTTGCACTATAAGTTGTGGTGATGAATTGGCAAAGAAAATTGAGCCAAATGCGGAACGACCTACATTAAGATTGTTGCAGTTACACGACGCTAAATTTGGAATAGGCTGTAAAACATTTGTATCTTGTGAGCCAGTATTTGAAACCGAGATTATTTATTCCTTAATTAGAGGAGCGGGGCTTTTTGTTGACGAATACAAAATTGGAAAACTTAACTACGCAAAATCTGACATAGATTGGAAAGCGTTTGGGAATGAGTGTGAAAGACTTTGCAAACTACATAACGGAAAATATTATATCAAAGAAAGTTTAAGGGCTGAAATGAATAAATAAAAAGTTTCAAAAAGGTATTCATTTTTGCTTGACAGTCTTGCGCAGATGTGGTAAAATAGTTTTGCGAGGTGGGGAATATGGATATACAAAAATATAAACTTGAATTAATGCAATCATTTAGCGAAATTAAAGAACACCCATTTGAAACGCATAGAATCGGATTTAATGAGGGGTATGAAAAAGCGATACAATTAGCTATTAAAAAGGCTGAACAACTTGCTGAACCAAGATATTGTACACCGATAAATAAGGCTTCACCCGAACATTTACAAGGTTTTGCTCAATGTTCATTATGCAAGCGTCTAATAAATTATGAAAGCGATGATTATTGTTCGAGTTGCGGCGCAAAAATAAAAAACTCATAATTACTCACTCAAAATTGCTTGACACGGGACAAATAAAAGCGTATGATGAATGTAAGATTAAAGGAGAGCAAAATGGAAGTAAACTGTATGTGCTGTGATAAATATTGTGGCGAAAGTAAACACTTTATAGAATTTCCGTTATGTAAGGATTGTACAAATATTCTTAAAGAAAGACATGGGGAAGTATTATCTTTGGCTTATGTTTTTGAACTTAGAAAAGAAAAAGGATTGAAAAATGAAAACAATAATTAAAAGTACAGACATGATAGGCAAAACCTACAACTATCTTAAAGTTTTAGGCATAGACCACATTAAACAACCGAACTCGGTTTATTATATGAAGTGCGAATGTTTGCTTTGCGGCAAAAAGGATGTTGTAGTTTCGGCAACGCATATTAAGTTTAACAAAATTCAAAGCTGTGGTTGTTTTAGAAAAAAAACGGCTGCGGATAGACAGACGAAAATTGAAGTTTCGGAATATTCAAGCATATGGAATAGATATAATAGTGGCGAAAGTTGCGTTAGTATTGGGAAAGAATACGGTGTGAGTAGGCAGACGATTACTATGATTTTGAGTAAGATTCGGAAAGGAGAAGTGAATATATGAAAGCATATAGAGTAATAATGGGGCACGGTGAATATGAGGAATACCGTGAATATTCGAAATATTTTACAAACAAGGGAAAAGCTGAATATTTTGCAAAAGAGTATGATGAATTATTAAACTTGGAAAAACAAAAAATTGAAAAATGCAATAATTGCAAACACAAAGAACTGGAAAAGGATATTTACTCATTGATTTCTGTATTCCCTAAATGTTATGATAAAGAAGAATTCTATATTTCATTTTGTTGTAAAAATAGGATACTCGATGCTTATAAATGTTTTGCAGATATAGAAGAAATAGAAATAGAGGAATAAGTTGCCTAAACAGAATTTAGAAAGCATAAAAAGCGAAGCCGCACTTCAAATTCAAGAATACAGCGAAGCGGCGAAATTACTTGAAACTGTTCCTTTCGGTGAAATAACAAACTGGAAGGAACTTTTGGCATACCAAATAATGTCAAGTTACTCATACCATTTTTCTTTACAGGCAAAAAAAGACGATTGCATTTACGGCATACCAAATTCTGAAAAGCATTTGTATTTAGAGCAAGCACAGAAGTACGCAAAAGTTGTTTGCGATTTTTTCTTTTTACAGCGTGATACAAGTATTGATTGGTTTAAGAAAGGTTGTGCTAAAAGTTCGGTGCAGACGTTACAAAAGTTATATAATAATTTTAGATTAGCGTTCGATATTCGTGCGAGAATGTACGACTTAGAATGTTATGCCGTTGCGATTGAATGGAATAGACCGATTAACGAGCAGTTTTTTTTACCACGCAGAAAGTGTTTGATGAACCTTGAAACTATTGATGGTGTAAAAGTTAATATGATTCAAGACGCACAAGATATGCTTGACGGTAAATTGGATTTTCTTTTTAATTCAATGCCACAGAGAACAGGTAAAAGTACGCTTGGTATGACAACACTTTCTTTAATGGCTATTAAAGAAGTAATGAATGGTGGAAATAAAAGCGTTTTCGGTTTAACTCATAGTGCAGGACTTGCAAGACACTTTTATAATTTTACGCTTAGATTGTTTTCAGATACAAGAACTTATAGAACATCAGAGATTTTCCCTCAATGTTCAATATTTTTTAAAAGTAATGAGTATAGAGAAGTTACATTAAACAAAGAGCAAACTTATCCTACATTTGCGTATAAAAGCATTGACGGAGATGTTACAGGTTCAACCGAAGCAAGTTTAGTTGCTTATGCAGATGACTTAGTTAAAGAGCCAGCCGAGGTTTCGAATCCAGAAGTTGCGTCAAAGATTTTGGATAAAGCAAATACATATATTTTTGGGAGAAAGAAAAAAGGTGTTCCTATTTATGGAAATGCAACATTATGGGGAGAACTTTGTCCGTTTACTCAAATTATTGAAGATTTTGAAATTACTGATAGAGTAAGAATAAGGTTATTTGCTTGGTGCAACTCAAAAGGTGAAAGTCAATTTGACTATGAATATAATTTAGGTTTTGATACAAAGCATTTTAAAGACCTTGAACTTAGAATGAGTAAATCAAATTATGCTTTATGGTGTGCATTATGTATGTCAAATCCTATACCAAGTGAAGGAAGATTATTCGATAAAGTAAAATATTTTACATTCAAAGAGTTAGAAGAAATTAAGAAAAAACGCAAATTATATGTTTGTTCGGCAGTTGACGTTGCTGTTACTAAAAAAGGAGATTATTATTCTGCTCCTATTTCAGAAGTTGACGAAGTTGATAGAATAGTATATATTACAGATGTAATTCATTCAAATGATGGAACTGATTATACTATCCCTAAAACAGTAGAAAAGTTTTTACAGCATAAAGTTGAAAAAGCAGAGTTTGAGGAAAAGGAAGGTTCAAACAAGGCTAATAAGATTGACTTTGGTATTAAAGCAGAAGTTAAAAAATGTTTAGATGGAATAGGATATAAGTGTAATTTAGACAATCATACAGGTGCAAGTCTTATGTCAAAAGGAAATAGAATTGATACTTATGCAAATGAAATTCTTGGAATTAGGATTCCCAATGGTTATATAGTTAAATTTCTTGACCAAAATGATAGGTCAACTCATAAAGAATATAACTTAGCTATGGAGCATTTATTTTCTTATAGCCAAAGTCCGAAGAAACAAGGAAAACAAAAAGACGATTTTCCAGATGCGATTTCTATGATGTTTGAATATTGTATAAAATACCCAAAACAAGAAGTTCAGATATTTTCCATGAAAAAAATATTGCCATTTTAGAAAATAGTGTGAGAAAACAGTTGACAAGTAATATTGATATAGTATATTATTAAAATGTATTTAGTTAGGAGATAATTATGAGCGACAGATTAAACGGTTGCATTGTTATATTTGATAAAGATTATAAAGACGAAGATGCTGAACTTATATTAAAATCTATTAGTATGATTAAGGGTGTAATGCAAGTAAACCCTAATATTACTGATGGAACAGCACCTATTCTGGAAATGAAAGTTAAACAAGAAATTAAAAACAAATTATATAATTTTATTGAGAATATTTAATGGCAACAGAACTTTTACAAAACGGAATAGATAGAATTTATACAAATTATTCGGAAATTACGCCGAGTAACATTGTTGATGTCCTTAATGAAGTTATGCCAGAGTTTGACAAAAAAGCCGTTTTCAAAAACAGCTTTTGGATATTGTTAAGGGCAAAACTAAAATTACTGACGGAATCAGAAACGCAAACGAAAAAACACGGATAAATCAAATTAAGCCGTTGATAATGCTTACTACTGCTATTATGTTTAATAAAGAACTTAGTCTTGTACCATACAAAGGCAAGGAAGAATATAAAGAAGATGTCGAATTGCTTGTCAATCTTTTGAGGGCAGAGAACGCTCACCAAAAAGATATGGAAGCAAATATAATGGCACAAGCGACAGGCGAAGCGTTTATTTATACCTTTTCGGTAGATAAATCTGCGTTTGGAAATGTACCTGCAAAGTATTTTAAGATTGGAACATTTGACAGTCCCGATACTTGTGCTGTATATACTAAACACTTAGAAAATATTGACGAAGTTATTTTAACTATACATAGGTCAACATTTAATAATAAGTTAAATAATGCAGAAGTGGATTTGACAAGAGTTGTTTGTTTTAGCGATAGATACAAATTTATAATAGATAATGAAAAAGGCGAATACAATATTGTTAGCGTAACTCCGCACGAATTGCCGTTTAATCCGATTGGTTATATTCAAAACGACATTTTTAGACAATCAATGACGGAAGATTTGGTTGGCTTACAAGATACTTTGAACTTGGCTCTTAGCAATTTTAATAATGATATTCTTATTAAGGTTAATCAGATACTTTTAATTACAGGCTTAGAAAAACTCACAGATGAACAGCTTGCCGCATTAAAAAAAGAAGGTATATTATTTACCAAAGACGGCAAAGCGGAGTTCGTTGGGTCGGCGACAATGCTTAAAGATTTGGTTGACGCCTTGACAATAGTAAGAAATATTATGTATGAACTGGCAAACTGCCCAGTGCAGTCAAGTAAGAGTAGCAGAGCCGAAACTGGTCGCGCCGTGGAAGCCGCCAACGGACATACATTATCTAACTTTTATAGTAATTTTAGAGAATATGCCTTTTATGACGCAAAACGCAAGCAAATTGACAATATTATAGAGGTTTTGAGAATAAAGAAACTCATTACTAGCAATATATCTGCACAAGATATAAACTTGCTTTTTGACCAAAGCAGATTAACTGACAGAACAGAAGCTTTGGATAATATGATTAAAGAACTTAGCGTAGGTATTTCGCCGCATATTGCCGTTTCTAATGCGAAAATATTTGAGAACAATAAAGAAACTGCGGATAGTATAGTTGCGTCAAGAGAACAACAGATAGTACAAACAACCAAAAATGCACAAGCTAGTAATAATCAAGGAAGTGTAGCAAATGGAAACCAAAATAATGATACGCTGCCCTAATTGTCCTCGTGGTGTATTGTTTTCAATATATGAAAACGGTAACTATGATAAAATTGAGGGTAGATGTGATTGGTGCAAAACGATAGCGATTTACGATAATAAAACAAAATCCTTTACAAGTATTATAAAAACTGGTAAACTAAAAACAATTAAATAATTAATAACATAGCAAGTCGTTATTATCGAGAAGCTAACAGGTAAGTAGAAAAAAACTATTTATTTGTTGGCTTTTTTATATATATGCAGAGAAGCATATTAAAAAACGCAAAAAGTTTCATATAACTAAAATATGACTGAGAGAACAGAAAACGCAAGGAGATTAAAAAAAATGGAAAACCAAGACCCTAATGTAAATCCAGTCGTAGAACCTGTTGTTGGACCCGCAACTGAACCAGTTGTTCCACCGCAAGAACCCGTATCAACAGTTTCGAAGAAACTTTTTGATAAAACATCAAGCGAACTTGCCGAACTCAAAAAGAAAATTAAAGAGTATCAAGACAACGGCAAAACTGCGGAAGAATTAGCGGCGCAACGCTTACAAGAATTGCAAGATGAGATTGCATTAAAAGAGCAAAAACAAAAAGAACTTAATTTAAAATTAAGTAAAGCCAACGCAACGGCTAATTTTGCGGAAGCAAAAACTAGAATAAACTTTGATAAAGATGGTTTAAAAGATTTTGATTCTGTGTTTAATGCGCTTGTTAATGACGACGAAACTGTTACGACAAACAACTCAACCGCGCTTAATAAACTTTTATTAAAGGTTTATCAGAAAGGCGTTGACGACGCAAAGTTGGGAAACCTTAATTCCCACACGGCAGGGATTGTTACTGGCGGTTCAAGTGGAGCGACTTCTTCCATTGGCAAACTATACGCTGAACAAGCAAACCAAAATAATCTTGGTAAAACAGATATATTTACAAAATATAGTAATAATAAACAATAAAAGGAGATAAGAAAAAATGGAATTTGCAAAAAAATTCAAAATCAATTATCCCCCGATTACTAATCACCCCGACACAAATATTACATGGACTGGGACGATTCCGCAGTCTAAGGGCGAATTGGTTGACGGAGAGTTAATTGTAAAAATCGGAACGATACTTCCGAACAATGACGCAACAGCAAAGTTTGTTGTAAACGACACTTACATTGTAACAGATGGCGATGCTATTGGTAGCCTTATTACAATGGGTAGAGTTCTTAGACAGCGTTTGCCTGTTGAACCTACATCAGCCGCTATAATTTCACTTGCTTCGCATGGTATATTTGTAGAGGACGCTGACGAAACAGATAGACCTAACTTTGGCGAAGTCGCTGACTTGCCGCCTATTGCTACACCAGTATTAAGCAATAATCCTGGTCAGCAATTATTTACTTGGGCTATTGTCCCTAATGCTAGGGCATATCAGGTATTTGAAAATAATAGACCTGTTGAGTTCATTTTAGCAGGACAAACGCTTGAACATCGTTATGGCTCGTTGCCTATTGATAGGGATTACAATGTTAAAGCTATCGGCGATAATTTAACACACGGGAATAGCAACTTATCCGAAACACTTACTATTGCAGGAGGTACAGTATAATGGCTAACGGTAGAGAACTTTTAATAGATTTAATTACCCCTCAGGAAATTAGCGGGTTCACGGAATTTTATCAAAGCCCTGTAAGAGAATTACAGTCTTTGTATGAAATTCGCAACAGCGATTCGCCCATAGTCGAAGCTAAATTGCTTTCAGAAGATGGCGAAACTACGCCTATGGCAAGCGTACACGCTCGTAACGTAGCAGTTAAGATTGCCGCAAGACCTAACTTTGAAACAATCAAAGCAGAGCAATTTTATATTAAAGAAGCTATTGACGTAACGGCGACGCAACAGGAATTTATGAACAACGGTATGGGAGATAGAGCATTTTTCTTCCGTAACATATTCAATCATTTTCAGCGCAGAATGGACGCAGTTCGTGATAGACGTTATGCTATGGCGACCGAAGTATTGTCAAATGGTAACTTTACCATAAACGAAAATCATGTTCAGGCGACTGTAAACATTGGATTTAAACCTGAAAACTTTATGTTCAGCGATTGGACTTCTCCGACCGCTGATATTATAGGCGATATTACAAGACTTCAAGCGGTTGCAAAACGCAGACAAACTCCGATTACTCGTGCAATAACTTCTACCAAAGTTGCTTGGGCTATACTTCAAAATGAGGCGATTCAAGCACTTTATAAGCAAGTTACATTCGGCGCAGGTATCCCGACAGGCTTTACAACTGCTGTTGGTGCGGAAGTATTTGGTGGAATACTTAATTCTGTTACGCAACGTTTATTTGGGCTTGCTATTGTTTTAAATGACGAAATTCTTACAATGATGAACGCTGACGGGTCTATTTCCGAATACAGAGTTTATGACGAAAACAAAATCACATTCTTTGGCGGCGCGTTAACTTCAAGACTTGGAATAATTCTTGCAGGACAGACCGAAGAAGAATTGATGTGGGGATTACAAGTCGGTGATGTTCGCCCTGTTATTCGTGCGGCTGACGGTGTTGTTACTTCTCGTTGGGACGTAGATAACCCGCCTCGCAGACTGTTACAAGCGGCTACATTCGCACTTCCGATTTATCCGAACATCAAGAATATGTACATTATGAAAGTTCTTTAATATGCACAACCCATCATAAAGTAAAGGAGATTACAAAATGAATAAATACTTTGTTGTAGCAACTGCGAAATACCCTATAATACTGCGCGGCAAGCATTATAAAATCGGCGATTCGATTCCGTCCGAACTTACGGATAAGGAATATGAGTTCTACAAACACGCTTTAAATGTTGAGAGCATGAAAGAACTAAACTCGGAAGATAAAGCAAGTTTTGTTGATAATCAATGCAAGACAAGTAATTATGAAGAAACATTAAAAAAACAACTTGACGAAGCGTTGAAAAAAATCGCTGAATTGGAAAATAAACTCGACGACTTTAAAACCAAAAAAGAAAAATCTGATAATGATTCGCTTAATAATATTGACGCAAGTATTAAACCTAAAAGACCTTACGCTAAAAAAGAAAAGGATAAAGAATAATGTTTAACTATCTGAAAGCAATTAACGATGTTAAATTAAGAGCAGTAGCTAATGGCTTGCCGATTATACTAAATCCAGACGCGATTGAAAGCAATCCTAATATCGAAGATGAATTTATTAGGCAAGTTATTGACGACGCTATGACTTTTGCATACGATAAACGGCGCGGTACGAATCGTATCGTATCATATCCTTTTAGCAGTTTTGAAAGCGAGGCAGACAAGTTTCATAATACAATAATTAACATGGCTTACACTGCTTTGACAAGGCGTGGTAGCGAGGGTCAATCGGCTCATAGCGAAAACGGCGTAGCAAGGACTTATACATTTAGCGGTTTATATTTGTTAAGCGATATTAACCGCATTACGGAATTAGCGGGGATATAGTTTATGCAAAATATTTCGGCAGTTCCAAACTTACAAATTATATGGTTGTGCAAACGAATTTCTGCTACCGAATGGGCTGAACCTATTAAAAAATTAGTAAATGTCGTTCCCGCAAATTCCGAAGCCGAGATTGAAGCATTCGGTCAAGAATATATTAAATATTTAAGAATTAAATGCTCCGAACTTTACGCTAAGGGATTTGCTGAAAACGATAGAGTTTACTTCAAAAAGAAACTTCCGTTAGTCCATAATCCTACACAATCAAAACTAGAGGACGCTAACTTTAATGTTCAGTTACCACCGTTATCAACAATAAATGTGGGAACTGTTTATCTTAAAAGCATAACAGGAAAATAGTTATGGGTGTAAACGCTAATTTAACTGGTCTTAATAATTTTATGCGTAGGCTTGAAAAAGCTAAACAGATTAAAAGTATTAAAGACGACATATCTTCTAATGTCGCTGATAAAGGCGTAGAATTGGCTAAGACGGCTTATTCTGGCTCAGATGTAACAAGAGCCGCAGTTTTCAAAGATGTGGCTGAGAACGGCGATTATGCCGTTATAGCGAAAGGAAAAGGATTAGCTTTTGAAGAATTTGGAACGGGTTACTATGCGGAGGGGACTTACGAAGGAAAATTGCCGACACAGACGATAACTTTTGAGAGTGCTGGCGAACAGCGAAGTACGCAAGGTTGGGAGTATTATTATGATAATCCTGACACCAAAATAACTGTTGGCGGTACTAAGGGCTGGATGTTGGGTAGTAATTTTATGATAGGTGAAGCCGCTGGCAATCAAATGTACGATACAAGCGTTAAACTTGGAGAACAAGCACCCGAAGTCGTTAAAAAAGTAGTTAAGGAATTGTTGGAATGATTGAAGTTGCAAACTGGTTAATTGAATTTATAAATGATAAGATTGCCAAAGATAGCGATTTTGACGGCATTGATTTTCATACTCAAATTGGATATGACAAAGATAATGCTAAACCATTTCCACAGAATATCCTTGCAGGACTTAGCGACAGAGAGCATACAAGTTCAACAACATTTGACGCTGAAAATGCGAATGTGATTGCTTTCCAGCTTATGAATTTTACAGAAATAATAGTAGTGAAAGATAAAGCATTAACACCGCACGAAGCGACTTTGTTTATAGCAAACAAAATGAAACAATACTTTCAAGAACTTAAAGGCATTAGATTAAATAGGAACATTTTATCTATCCGCAGGGTCGGTTCAACAATGGCTATGCCGATAGATGAACAAGGCTTGGTTTATGTAGGAATAAACCGCTTTGAATTAATAACAAATAATTATTATATATAATAAAAATAATGGAGGACAACGAATAATGAGAGGAATCCCGATTTCTTCAATAGGCGCAAAAGTTTCTTACGCGATAGAAACTACATCAGGAATACGCCCTACATCTAGTTATAGAGAAATACCTGATATTTCTTCTGTACCTGAAATTGATAGCGAACCCGATACTATTGAAACTACAACATTACAAAACGCAAGGTTTAGAACATATATAAACGGATTGCAAGATACTGGCGGCTCTATTGCCATGACAGCAAACTTTACAAATTTACTTTTTGAAGTTTGGACAGAATTTGTTGAATCATACGAAGCTGGAAAAGCCGATGATAAAGAAGCATGGTTGTGCATTGATATACCCGATTTTGACAAAGCGGCGTTTATGCCCGTAAATCCTTCCCCGATTGGAATCCCTGCGCTTGACACAAATTCGCTTATCGAAAAAGATGTTTATGTTACACCTACTGGGGAACCGATTTGGGCTGAAAAACCCACGGCTTACGCAACAGTTTATGCTGCGCCTGATTCTGAGATTAGAACAGCAAAAACTACGATATAAGAAAATATTATCATAAAGTAAAGGAGATTACAAAATGAATAATGAACCAAAACAAGCAACGCCTAAGTCAAGCGATTTTGAGTATTCAAAGTTTAAAGTAGGATATGACGGATTTGAATATATTCTTGAATTAGATAATGAAGCCTTAAAATCTGCCGATAGAATGTATCCCGTTGCAGAATTATCTAAAAAGGGCATTGTTGAGCAAATCGAAGCTATGTTGCATATTTTTACAATGAAAAATTATAAGCACATAAGCGCAAATGTAATTAAAAAAATTGCTAACGAAATTATTGACGATTGTACTGTTGCGGATATTCTACCCGAATTACAAACTGAATATCTCAATGCGTATGAAAAGGTTTTTACTTCCAAGGGTGTAGACCAGAAAGCAAAGAAAATATCGTTCAAGAAAATATAAGACTTTGTGATTTACTTGACGAACTTTGTATCTATGCCCTTGAAATAGGACTAACAGAGTTGGAATTTTGGAATGGTGGTATGGACAAATTTTACAGACATTACCGAAGTTTCAAGAATAAAGAAAATAGAATGCACGAACATTACGACTACCTTGCGTGGCGAACTGGCGAAAGCGTAAAGAGCGCATTAGAAACAACAGCGATTCTTTCAATTATGACTGACGGCAAAGAAGCTAAAAAAGCACTTAAAGGTGTAAAATATCAAGAATCACCCGCTTATATTCTTATTGAAAAGCAAAAGAATAAAGGCAAGCCGAATGAATTAACGGA
Organism: Holotrichia oblita; assembly: GCA_023690525.1. NCBI lineage: Eukaryota > Metazoa > Arthropoda > Insecta > Coleoptera > Scarabaeidae > Holotrichia > Holotrichia oblita. The sequence continues at coordinate 7,649 of JALQSN010000810.1, read as the reverse complement.
AGACGAGAAAAAGGAAGCTAGACAAAAATTAGCTAATTGGATTAACGGGATAAAAGTTAAGAGATAAGGGGGTTGTATATGGGAAATGGTACTGACGCAAAGATTGATACACTAAGAATTGATATAGAAACAAGAATAACCTCCGACACTGATAAAATTGACAAAATTTACGAAAGCCTTAAACGATTGAAAAGCATTACGGAAGAAAAATGGAGTGGGCTTGATGAGGTTGTAAGTAAGATAAATAAACTTGGTTCGATAAATCAAACGGCGTTTGCGGGATTCAATCAAAGTTTGCAAACAGCGGCAAGCAATATTAGCAATTTACAACAAACAGCAACAACACCGATTAAAACAGACCAAAGTGCTTTACTTAACGAAATAGACGCCGTTAAAAAAAGATATGAAGATTTATCTGCTGTGTTAAATTTTACTGGTGGCAATGTTAATACACTAACAGAAACGCAACAAAAAATGTTTTTTGCTATGGCTTCAAATGCTGATTTAGTTACTAAATATCAGACACAACAAGCAAATTCTGCTAAAATATTAAATGAATTATATTCAGAACTTAATAAAACAACTAGTACATTAGCTAACGTCGAAACTCCTAAATTAAAAACTGAAACAACAAAACTTGGTAAATCCGCAGAAACAGCAAGTTTAGGTTGGGGCAAACTTATACAACACATTAAAAATATTGCTTTTTATAGAGTAGTTCGCCGTGTAATACAACTTATAGGAAAAGAAATTGCAAATTCAATTAAAAATGTTGTCTTGTTTGATGACCAAACTAACGAAGCTATATCCCGATTAATGACAAGCTGGAAAACTTTTTGAAATTCGCTCGGTATAGTTTTTAGTCAATTAATTATATCCATTGAGCCGTTATTAACAAGGCTTTTAGACGCGGGAACAAGCGTCGCAAATGCACTTAGTTTAGTTTTTGCAAAATTGTCCGGCGAAGAAACTTACATGAAAGCCATTAAAAATGAGGTAAATTACAGAGAGGAACTTGAAAAAACAAACAAGCAACTTTTAGGGTTTGACCGTTTTAATGTTTTACAACAAGCCCCAGACGCTAGCAATTTATTTGTTTACGAGGAAGTCACTAAGGGATTAGAAGAAGCCTCAAAAAGTTCACTGCTTTTAATTGATATTTTTGAAAAATTAAACGCATTGTTTAAAGATATTATTAAATATGTAAAACAAGTATGGGAAACAGTTTCGCCACATATTCCTGCCATTGTAGATGGAGCAACAAAAATTTGGCAAGGCATCAAAAAAATATTAGACGTACTTATACCTGTGGCATTAAAAATTATGGAGATATTCGTTGCTATTTTAAAATTTTTAGATAAAGCGGGATTATTAGAAGGCGCTATATACGCAATAGCCACAGCAATATTCATAGTAAAAGGAAATATATTAGGGGTTATTTTATTGGTTGGAGGATTATTGAAACTTATGGACGACGCGCCAAGACCTATAAGAATAATTGTCGGTGCATTAGCTATGCTTGTTGGCGCAATAATGGCAGCAACGATTGCATGGATGGCGTTCCATGGGACAATGACAATGGGCGTAGCCGTTCCAATTATACTTACCGCTGTTGGTGTTGGAATTGCTGGATTAATGTCAATGATTGGTGGCATAGGTGATTTTAAATATTTTGCAGATGGTGGCGTTCCAGATACTCGCGGAGGCAGTGTAGCGATATGGAACGAAAAAGGCAACCCTGAACTTATACATGAAAATAACAGGGGGCAAGTAGAGATTAGCAACCAACAAAGCATTGAGGGCGCAATGTTAAATGCTTTAAGACAACACGACATGGAAACGCAAGGCAGAGGGCAAACGATTGATGTTAATGTTGGATTTGATGTTAACGGAAATGCGCTTGCAAGGTCGCTTAATCCGTACTTAAAACAAGAAACGATTAGGATAGGGAATAGATAATGGCAGACGCAATAGCTAAAAAATTAGTAATAGATGGAGTGGAAGTCACTCAAATGTATTCCTATTTGTTTAGCGAAAATGTTTTATCATATACTAAAAGTCCCGAAAGGTCAGGAACAGGTGCTATTACTAATATAAATCAATTAACGTATTTTTATGTACCACGACTTTATGTTGAATTTAACTATGTGAGTTTGAAAGACTATCAGTTTATTTTAAGGCTGATAAATAAACCAGAGTTCACTATTGAATATTTTGATTGGGAGAGCGGGAACTATATTAAGAATAAGTTTTATATGGAACCTCGCGCCCGTGAAAATATAAACGCTTGGGGAGGGCTGTTCCGCGGTATAACAAACATGGTTTGCAATTTTATTGGTACGCTTAACGCAGTTGAAGGAATGTAAATGGCAGTAGAATTAATAGTTAGAATTCAATATTTGCCGCCTACTGGCACAATAACTTCTATGACTATGCCGAATAGAGTCGAGGAATTTAGCGGTACGCCTGCTGATATGCGCGTTCCTGATGCTGGTCAAGAGTTCTTTCAATTAAGTAAGGATAATAAGCCAGTTAATGCATCTTATCAACTTACAGAGGGTGTTCCGTGGCGCAAGCGTGGAACAAAATACGGTGGGTTTGTTTCGTTTAGTAAAAGCAATAAAGATAAGATTTTTGAAACTGCAAGCGATGTTACAATAACATTTAATGGTTCTAATATAACAGGGTTCGCAATATATTTTGACGCTACGGCGCAACAATGGGCTACTGAATTGACGGTCAATGGAAAAACATATACAAACACTGGATTTATATTTGCGTGGAAAGGTGATAGCACGAGTTCCGTTACGGTGGTTCTTAAAAAGTGGAACAGAGCAAATGTTTCTGCGCGAATTACAAGTATATCTGTTGGATTAACAATAGACTACACAAAAGAGGATTTTACATTAGTAGAACGAGGACATCAAGTTATAGAAGATAACAAGACACTTTCTTGGGGTGTTCTTGGACAATATGGTTCAATTCGTTTAATTGATAATGATTTAGAAATACAGGACTTAGCGACTGTTGGAATTTTGACTGGTGGGTCAAACATACCTATTAGTATCATTCTTGATGATTATGAAATTGGCAATTATTTGGGCGACAACTGGTCTTACGAGTTTGGTAATAATGTAGTAAGTGTAGCCTTAGTTTCAAATATTAATAAGCTAAACAATACGGTTTTTATTGGGTATGCGCCACAGGAACGAAAAACCAATTTGGCTATATATAATTGGCTCAGTAATAAAACTATTGCGGCTGGAATTACAGTTGACCCACTACCAAACGTACTAAGCGAGTATTTAACGCGTATAGGTCAACCGATTTTAGAAATGCCTTCTTCCACTTTATTAGAAGCATGGACAAAATTTTGCGAAGCAACAAGTACAAGATTTATGTTTACTACACAAGGGCATTTAACATTGGTTGAATATCCTTTTGATTATTTGGGTTAAGGGGGATTATCTATGGCAATTGTAATTCCTCAAAGTAGAATCTACGGTGACGTTAAAGCTAATTTAGTAAATAATAACGCTATTAATAATGTGCAAATTGATATTAGTCGGCAAATAATTGACTTTACTAATGTTGAAATAATTTTACAAGGCATAGCATATGCACAAAATTTAGGAGTTTTTGTAGCGGTTGGACTGGGTGGACTTTTTAACAGCACAGATGGGAAAACTTTTACAAAAATTGAAGAACCTGTTGGTCGTTTTTTTGGGATAGTTTATGCACAAGATATAGGTAGATTTGTTGCCGTAGGTGAAGGAATATATGACGAAAGTGGCGCAACTATTGTCGCATATAGCGATGATGGACAAAACTTTTTTTTAGGCGCAGGCGTTGGCTCGGCAATTAAAGGAATAGCTTATGGAAATGGTCGATTTGTAGCAATACACGAGACGGGTATATCAAGTTGGAGTACAGATGGTATTACATTTAACAAGGGTTCATCTACTCATGGAAGTAATAGTTCAATAGCTTATGGAAATGGTAAATTTGTAGCTGTTGGTCGATTTAGCAATTTAATAGCATATAGTGTAGATGGCGGCGCAACATTTACAAGCGGAACTATACCTATTGGTGATTGGCGGGGTATAACATACGCGCCAGATATAGGTAGATTTGTTGCCGTAGGGGCAAGGTATTCGACATATAGTCGTGTTGCTTACAGTGACGATGGTATAACATTTACAAATGGGACAATTCCTATTGCTGATTGGAATACAATAACTTATTCTAATGACGAAAAAATGTTTGTAGCTGTTGGAGGGTTAGGACAGGTAGAAGCTGAGCCTCTTGTTGGTGCTGTTGCGTATAGTGTAGACGGCGGTTTAACATTTACAAGCGGAACTATACCACTCGGTACATTTTACGGAATTGTTGCAACGCCTAGTGGCAGATTTGTTGCAGTAGGTGAGGACGGACGTCAAGGATTTCCTCAAACTGGCACAAGCGCAGAAAGCACTGACGGCAAGGTGTTTACAAATAAAATTATTTCTTATGAACAGTCAATACCGCAAGTTTTTGGTCAAGGAAATAACCCATTTAAGATGACTGGGAATGAACTTTTAACGACTACGACAAGATACAACGACCCTGTTTTAGGACTTATTCCTATGACTCAATATTTGGCTAATAGAATAATACCTAAGTGGAAAAACGGAAGAATGACGGTGCAATTTACTTGCGATTATTATGAGTATGAATATGATGATGGTGGCACAATGTATAAACGATTGATTGCCATTGGCGAAGAAATAATATTGTGGGACGATAGAGCAAGTCGCAACCAACCCTTACTTAGAAATGCAGACGGTAGTGGAAAACGGTTTATGGTGACTTGCAATGAGATGGAATGGGAAGGCGTTGTTTTACAGAACATAAGCGCACTCGAAGTAATAGAAGAATTGTAATGGAGGTTTTGAATGGCGAACTTTACTAAAAAAAGGTTAAACCCAACTGATGTAAATAATGGGAATAGATATGCGGACGGCAATGCCGCTCCTTCTTATGACGATTTGAATGATATTGTTGAGGGGGTAATGTATGCTGACGAAAATGCTGATAAGGCTGTAAGTGGAATAGCCGAAGCTGTTGAAAAAGCGGAGACTGCGTATACAAAAGCAAATGAAGTTAGTGGAATTGCGAATGAAGCAAAAACAACCGCGAATGAAGCTAAGGTCACGGCAAACGATGCGAAAACGATTGCGAATAGTGCATACAGCCCTACAAATCCTCCACCCGAGCCAAACAATCCTCAAATAACAATAAATCAAGGTGGCAAATTAAAAGGTTCTTTTACTCTTAATCAATCAACACCCGAAATAATTAATTTGGACGCAGGTAGTGATTCAGTATTTAGAATAACGGGAGTTGCATTAGACAATTTTTCAGAAGGCGATTTGTTTAAAGCAAAAGAAAATGGGAAAGATTTTTTCGTAAAACTAGAAAATCCTGCAATACTTCCTGACGGATATGGTTATAGTTGTGCGTTTAATCCTGATGGCACAAGATTAGTCGTAGGAAATAACCAAGTCAACATATATATGATAGTGTACGACACAACGACAACGCCGTATACAAAACTACCCAACCCAACTAATTTACCACCTGGCACTGTATTAGGTTGCTCATACAATCATAATGGAACGCGATTAGCTGTGGCACACCTTGAATCCCCATTCATAACAATATACGACACCACAACAACGCCGTACACAAAAATAACTAACCCTGCGACTTTGCCAACTGGGTTTGGTAGAGGTTGTTCTTATAACCATGACGGAACAAGGTTAGCAGTAGCACATTCGACCTCTCCATATATAACAGTATATAATACAACAACTGTACCTTATACAAAAATAACTAACCCAACTGCTTTACCGACTGGAAATGGATTCGGTTGTTCTTATAACCATGACGGAACAAGGTTAGCAGTAGCACATTCGACCTCTCCCTATATCACAATTTATAATACAACTACAACACCGTACACTAAATTAGCTAATCCTAATGCACTTCCCACAGACCCTATTGGCTGTGCATATAACCATGACGGAACAAGGTTAGCGGTAGCACATTCTGCTTCCCCGTTTATAACAATATACGATACAACAACGGTGCCGTACACTAAGTTAGCTAATCCCACAACATTACCTTCTGGCGCAGGACAAGGTTGTGCTTACAATCACAATAGCACAAAATTAGCGGTTGTAAGTTTTGAATATCCCTATTTAACAATATATGACACCACGACAACACCGTATACCCAATTTGAAAATGTTGCGACATATCCCCCTAGCGTAGGGCGCGGTTGTGCATTTAATTATGACGGTACAAAATTAGCTGTCGCCCACGAAACACTACCAAACATAACAATATATGATACGGTAATGGTTGTGGAAATGAAACTTTCCTCTGACCGCGTAGACGAAGATTATACTTATTTCGGTTACGCCGATAAAGATGTGCCAATTTATGCAACAGCAGATTTTGTGCTATTGCATAAACTTGTATCTGGCGGTGGAGAAGGTACGCTTGACCATGCCAAATTAACAAATCTCGATTACGAAAAAAGTGGACACGTAGGTTTTGCGCCTACGAAAAACGCCGTATTTACGGGTGAATCTTTTGATGTACGAATCAATAAAACTGAAATAAGTGCAATAGACGACCTCGCGACTTTAAAAAGCGAATATAATACGGCAATTCAAACCATATCGCGTTTTTTTGATATGATTGCTGGAATTGGCACTCACCCAGACGCAGGGGGGTCAATATCTTCAATTTCGAGTGTTGAAAATCATTTTGCTGATACGGGGATTGCTGTAACCACGCCAAACCACACTTGGGATAAAGGTGATGGGAAAGGTGCTATATCATATGCACGACTTGACGATATAGGTGAGGGTGGTACTACTGTAAATGTAAATAATATAGCGCAAAATGTTGTTAATTTTTCTAGTGACCCTCAAACTCAAATATCTGCCAATAATGAACTAATAAAGAAAAGCGTATTACTTCCCGATTTTGATAGTACGACTTTCGTGTTAACATTTACTACACAAGGCGGTGAAACAAAAAAAATTGATTTGCCGCTTGAAGCCTTGACAAAAGATATGGACTTTGACCCCGTCACAAAAGAATTAATACTTATAAAACAAGACGGTTCACAATTAAGGATTCCATTAACGGCATTAGTTGATGTATACACGGGGGGTCAAACGGCTGAAATTACCGTTTCAGTTAGCGGAACTAATGAAATAACAGCAAGTCTTAGAAACGGCTCGATAGCATTTGACAGACTTAATACCGCATTGCAAACATTAATTAACGGCAAATTGACAATTCCAACTGGCACGACTTCGCAAATTTTAAATGGGCAAGGCTCTCCCATTACTCCAACAGCTTCAACGGTTGGTTTAGGAAATGTAGCTAATGAACGTCAATATTCGTCAAACAATCCGCAAGTAAATATAACAGGCAATGCTGGTTCTGCAACATATCTTAAAGATTTTATTACGGAGGATTTATAATGGGCGCATATATGAGAACATCAAAAGGAGTTATACGATTAAGTCCTGTTATTGTAAAATCTACGGGTGGTGATAAGCCATCTGGTGAAGGTTGGCAACGCCCTG
>JALQSN010000809.1:0-21455 GCA_023690525.1 Holotrichia oblita | reverse complement strand
AAACAGCTAAAGCTTTTTTGTAGCCGTCGAAATGAGTATGGGTCAGCTTGTAGAGGATGTGGAGCTTTCCGTTAAATGCTCGAAACCGGTACTTCTATGCGGCAGGGCTGGCGGTATGGTACATACTCCGGAGGAAATATTAGCTAAGATAGAAGAAGCCGCAGGGCTATGACAGATGACAGAAGCACAGATAACAGAAACAACAGAAGTATAGGAAGCTGTATAAAGGATATAAAACGATACAAGCTGATAGCCTGCGAAATTCTGCACCGTGAAGCATGTTTATGCGCCGCTGGCTGCCGAAATATTATAGATATAGTTTTTATGGAAAAAGGGCTGCATGATATCGGCGCGGCAAAAATGCGTGAAAAGCTTCAAGCTGAAATAAATGATACAGATATTAACCGGTATGAAGCCATTCTTCTATGCTATGGCATATGCAACAACGGCGTATGCGGGCTACGTTCCGAGTTGCCTCTGGTTATTCCCAGGCGCATGACTGCATAACGCTTTTGCTTGGTTCAAAAGAAAGGTATACGGATTATTTTAACAATAATCCGGGAACTTATTTTAAATCCCCGGCTGGTGCGAACGTGACGGAAGCTCCGCAAATACGGAAGGGCATATAATGACGCAGCTTGGTCTTAATAATACCTATAGCGAATATGTTGAGCTTTACGGTGAGGAAAACGCCGAGTATATAATGGAGATACTAGGCGATTGGACCAAAAACTATAAAAAAATGACATTTATAGATACGAAAACAGGTCTTACGGAGCTGTACGCCGAAGAATCAAAACGGATAGCAAATGAACATAATTGGGAATATGAAGAACTGGAAGGAAATACAAGGCTTATATATAAGTTACTAAACGGAGACTGGGACGACGATGAATTTCTCGTAGTTCCGCCTAATAATGCCATATGCGCGACAAACGAAGAAAATGTGGTCGCGGCGGTTAAGGAGGATACTAATGGAGGTTGTTTTTAAAAAGCCCGATGCGCTTGCAGACGCTGTATTGCACTACTGTCCGGGTTGCACACATGGAATAATTCACAGGCTTGTGGCTGAAACGCTTGACGAGCTGGGCATAGAAGGAAAAACGGCTGGAGTTGCGCCTGTTGGCTGCGCCGTTCTGGCTTATAATTATTTTAACTGTGATATGGTACAGGCGGCTCACGGCCGCGCGCCTGCCGTGGCTACAGGCCTAAAACGGGCAAACCCGGAGCTGACGGTGTTCACATACCAAGGCGACGGGGATCTTGCGGCCATAGGAACCGCTGAAACTGTTCACGCGGCGGCTCGCGGAGAAAATATAACAATTATATTTGTAAACAACGCAATATACGGTATGACCGGTGGGCAGATGGCACCCACAACATTACCGGAACAAATTACGCAGACCTCACCCTATGGAAGAGATGTAAAAACAGCCGGTTATCCGGTTAAGGTAAGCGAAATGATTTCAACGCTGGATGGTGCTTATTATGTTGAACGTGTCTCTGTTGATTCTGTAAAAATATTCGGGCTGCGAAAAAGGCCATATTAAAAGCCTTTAGCAACCAAATAAATAATAAAGGTTTTTCCCTTGTGGAGGTAATATCCACATGCCCAACTTACTGGGGACTTAACCCTGTAAAGGCGCTGGAATGGTCAAGGGATAAAATGCTGCCATACTATCCTTTAGGCGTTTACAAGGATAAAAGCCGAGAGGAGGAGAATTAATGGAATCTTCAATACTGATAAGCGGCTTTGGCGGGCAGGGCATACTTTTTACCGGAAAATTCCTTGTGTATATCGGTATGTTCCAGAATAAGGAAGTAACTTGGCTGCCTTCTTACGGCCCTGAATCACGGGGAGGTACGTCAAAATGCAGCGTTATAATATCTGATGACAAAATAGGCTCGCCGGTGGTTGAAAAGCCGGACATATTAATATGCATGAATCTTCCTTCGCTTGATAAATTTGAAAATGATTTGAAAAGCGGCGGTAAATTATTTATAGACAGTGCTCTTATTGACCGGATGTCTCAGAGAACGGATGTTGACGCTTTTTATATACCTTCCACTAAAATTGCGGATGAAAATGACCTTAGAGGGCTTGCAAACATGGTGATAACCGGAATGCTCATAAAGGAAACAGGAATGTGTGAAATGGATGTCGTTATTGAGGCAATGAAAAAAACCGTCTCGGAAGGTAAAAAGAAACTGTTTGATCTAAACCTTAAAGCTATCGAGCTGGGATATAATTACAAACCAGCATAAGAACAAGAACCAAGCTAAGCATAAAGGAGGCCATAAAATGTCCGAATTAAACAGAGAAATTGGCACTCGTATAAAAGGGATACGTGAGCTTAGCGATTTATCCGTTGAGGAGTTGGCAAGTAAGATTAATATGCCGCCCGAACGGCTAAGCGAATACGAATCCGGTAATGTAGATATACCAGTAAGTGTTTTGCATAACATATCCTCAGAATTAAAAATAAGCATGACGGAGCTGTTAACCGGCGAGGAAGCGAAGCTTTCGGTATACTCCGTGGTACGCAGGGATAAAGGCGTTGGTATTGACAGGCGGTCAGCCTATAACTACAAATCATTGGCCTATAATTTCGCAAACAGGAAAATTGACCCCTTCTTAATAACGATACCTGTAAAACCGGAGGGTGAGGATTTTAGCCTGAACGTACACAGCGGACAGGAGCTTCATTTATTGTCTGGAAGGTTCGTTTGAAATAAAAATAGATAAGCATTTAATAACTGTAAACGAAGGCGACGCCATATATTTTGACTCCGCTTACCCCCATGGAATGAGGGCGATTGGGGGAAAACCGGCAAAGGAACTGGTAATGATAACAATTTAATATATTAGGAGGAAATTATGGCGCTGATTAATAAATTCTGCAGAACGGATTTTAGCTCCTATGCGGAATTTTATAAAGAATTTAAAGTGAATATGCCCGAAAATTTCAATTTCGGATACGATATAGTCGATGAAATAGCCAAAACCAATCCGGATAAAACAGCTATCGTATGGTGCAACGATATGCATGAGGAAAAAATAATAAGCTTTGCTGAAGTAAAGAGAATGAGCGATAAAATGGCAAACGCGCTAACCGGGCTTGGAATAAATAAAGGCGACGTGGTAATGGTAATGCTTAAAAGGCGTTACGAATACTGGTACCTTACGATAGCAATGCATAAAATAGGAGCTGTGTTAATACCCGCAACTCATTTGCTAACAGTGAAGGATCTTGTTTACCGCATAAACGCCGCAGACGTTAAAATGATAATATCCGTTGACGACCAACAGTTATGCGGGTGCATAGACGAGGCTCAGCAAAAAACCGGAGATATTCTTAAAATAAAATCTGTTATCTCCGGCGAAAGAGACGGATATATTAATTTCAATCATATTACTGCGGAAGCTTCCGAAGTAAGGCAGCCCGTTCGGAATACCACCAATAAGGACACAATGATTGCGTATTTTACATCAGGAACAACAGGAATGCCCAAAATGGTGGCTCATGATTACCTGTATCCTCTTTGCCATATAACCACGGCTAGGTTTTGGCATAACCTTGATGAAAATGACCTGCACCTAACTGTTGCCGACACCGGCTGGGCAAAAACCTCTTGGGGTAAGATATATGGCCAGTGGATATGCGAATCCGCCGTTTTTGTTTATGATTATGGCAGCAAGTTCAAACCAAGTGACTTCCTTGAGTTAATAGACAAGCATAAAATAACCTCATTCTGCGCTCCGCCTACTATTTACCGTTTCCTTATAAAAGAGGATCTTAGCGTATACTCATTGGAGTCATTAAAAAAATGTACTATTGCGGGAGAACCTTTAAACCCTGAAGTATATTACCAATGGCTTAACGCAACAGGCCTTAAACTGCGCGAGGGTTACGGGCAAACAGAATGTACCGTGCTTATTGCCACTAACCCGTGGTGCGAGCCAAAGCCCGGTTCAATGGGTCTGCCTATGCCCGGAAGTAATTGCTGCGTAATGGATATAAACGGAAATGAATGCGAAGCCGGCGAAGAGGGAGAGCTATGTGTGCCTGTGCCTGATATAGATAACCGTCCGCTTGGGTTATTTATGGGTTATTTCAGAGACGAGGAGCTTACGAAAAGCGTATTGTTCAACGGCATATACCATACCGGGGACTCGGCTTGGAAGGATGAGGACGGTTACATATGGTTCAAAGGCCGTAACGACGACATTATAAAAAGCTCAGGATACCGCATATGGCCATTTGAAGTGGAGTCTGCGCTGTTGGAACACCCTGCAGTGCTTGAAACTGCAATAACGGGAGTTCCAGACCCGGATAGGGGATATAATGTAAAAGCCACCGTGGTGCTTGCCAAAGGCTACGAGCCTTCCAACGCCCTTGTTAAAGAGCTTCAGGATCATGTGAAGAGAGTAACTGCACCCTATAAATATCCGCGTATAATAGAATTTGTCACAGAGCTTCCAAAGACCATAAGCGGTAAAATTAGGCGTGTTCAGATACGGGAAGAAGATGCCGGAAGCGGTCAGACGGAATAATAATAGAAACGAATTCTAGGGGTGCCGCGAAAAAGCGACACCCTTTTAGGAACAAGGAGTGGATGAATTGAGCAATCAATTGCATGAAATATCCGACAGGATACGCGAGATGCGTGAAATAATCGGCTTTACCATGGATGATATGGCGCAGGAGCTTGGCGTGGCTACGGATGTATATGAGAATTATGAGGCTTGCGGTGAAAATATACCAATAAGCAAGCTGTATCATATGGCAAATCTTTTCAAGTTGATATATATGAGATAATTACCGGACGCACGCCCCGAATAGATACCTATTGCATTGTACCTGCCGGTAAAGGCGTAAATATAGACCGTTACCCCGGGTATAACTTTGAAGGGCTGGCTTACAGATTTATAAATAAAATAATGGAACCAATGCTTGTTACCGTTGACCCTTGCGAAGGCGATCCTGAGCTTGTTACACATGAAGGTCAGGAATTCAACCTTGTGATTGAGGGCAGCATAGAAATACTGTTTGACGATAAAAGGCTGTTGCTGGAAAAAGGGGACTCAATATATTTTAATCCAACTATACCCCATGGTCAAAAAGCGATGAATAACCAGCCGGCAAAATTTTTAACCGTTATATCGGAGAAAAGGTGAGTTATGGCGCATACGGAGGATTATCTACTAAAAAACTACCTTCCAAGAATAAAATTTGATTCTTATGAGGATTTTGTAACAAATTACAAAGTAAATGTACCGGAAGGATTTAACTTTGCATTTGACATAGTCGATAAATGGGCGGAAATCGACAACGAAAAGAAAGCGCTTAGCTGGTGCGACGAGAATGAGGAAAGAGTATTCACCTTTGCGGAGATATCACGGCTGTCTAACAAGGCAGCGAATTTTTACACCAGCCTTGGAATAAAAAAAGGCGACGCCGTTATGAATATACTAAGAAGACGTTATGAATATTGGATAAGCGCCATGGCGCTGTGTAAAATAGGCGCGGTATGTATACCCGGCTCGCTGCAGCTAACGGCAAAGGATATAACGTACAGGGCTAACGCCGCCGGAATAAAAGCTATTGTATGTGTAAACGACGATTTTGTAATAAGTCAGGTGGAAAGTGCCAAACAAAGCTGCGAAAAACTGGCAAACTGCGTGGTAGTAGCAGGTAAAAGAGAAGGCTTTTTATCATTTGACAATGAAATAAGCAAATTTCCGGATACATTCCAAAGACCCACGGGAGATTCGGCTACAAAAAACAGCGATACAATGCTAATTTATTTTACTTCTGGAACAACCGGAATGCCTAAAATGGTACGGCATGATTTTACACATCCGCTTGGGCATATAGTAACGGCAAAATACTGGCAAAGAGTAAAAGACGGCAAGCTTCATATGTCTGTTTCAGATTCCGGCTGGGCAAAATTCGGCTGGGGTAAGATATATGGTCAATGGATATGCGGGGCAGTTATTTTTGCTTATGACATGGAAAAATTTGTTCCGTCGAATCTGCTTAAAAAGCTGGAAGAGTACCGGGTATCAACATTTTGTGCTCCCCCAACCATGATTAGGTTCATGCTACTAGAGGATTTGGATAAATACGACCTTAGCGCAATTGAACACTGCAGCCTGGCCGGAGAGCCGCTAAACCCGGAGGTATATAACAAATGGCTAAGCATGACAGGGCATAAGCTGCATGAAGGCTTCGGGCAGAGTGAATCCAGCGTTCTTATAGCCAACTTTGAATGGTTCGAACCAAAACCGGGTTCAATGGGTAAGCCGTCGCCGCTTTATAATATAGATATTATAGATTCCGACGGGAATGCCTGCGGGCATGGTGACGAAGGTGAGATAATGGTCTGCGGAATAGATAATGAAATGCCATGCGGATTATTTACCGGATATTATCTGGACGATGAGCTGACACAGAAAGCGTTTAAAAACGGTATGTACAACACCGGCGACGTAGCATGGAGAGATTCCGACGGGTATTATTGGTTTGTGGGAAGGAGCGACGATGTTATAAAATGCTCCGGTTACCGTATTGGATCGTTTGAAGTAGAGTCCGCGTTGATAGAGCATAATGCAGTAGTGGAGTGTGCGGTAACGGCAGCGCCTGACCCTGTACGCGGGCAAGTAGTTAAAGCGACGGTTGTGCTAAAAAAAGGATATGAGCCGTCTGATGCGCTTGTAAAAGAGCTTCAGGAGCATGTAAAAAGTGACTGCCCCTTATAAATACCCTCGTATAATAGAATTTACAACTGAGCTTCCAAAAACGATAGGCGGCAAAATAAAGCGGGCACAAATTCGCGAAAATGATTATTAAAAGAGGTGGAAAAGCTTGAGCAACAAAAATTATAAACCGGAAAAAACTCCCCCCGGACAGGAATTATGGAACATCACCATGGGCGAGTTAATAGATAAAATGGCATTTGAATTTCCGGATAAGGAAGGCGTTACATACACAGACAGGGATTTTCGTAAAACATTCAAAGAATTTAAAGCGTTATGCGACAAAACAGCCAAAGGTTTTTTGGCTATGGGCGTTAAAAAAGGCGATAAGGTGGCTATATGGGCAACTAATTACCCGGAATGGCTGCTGTGCATGTTTGGCTCAGCTAAAATAGGAGCGATACTGGTAACGGTAAATACGAATTATAAAATATTTGAAATGGAATACCTTTTAAAGCAATCGGATTCTACCACTCTTGTACTTACAGGAGGCTTTAAGGACAGTAATTATGTAGAAATAATAAATAATTTATGCCCCACTCTTAAAGACAGTGAACCGGGACTCCTTAACGAGCGGAAGCTTCCTTTCTTAAAGAATGTTATCTATGTCGGAGATGAAAAACAATCTGGTATGTATAACTGGAACGAGCTTTATAAACTGGCAGAAAATATAACCGACGAGGAGTTAGAGTCTGCCCAAAACGCGTTAGACCCTCACGATGTTATAAATATGCAGTATACCTCGGGAACAACAGGTTTTCCAAAAGGTGTAATGCTAACTCATTACAATATAATAAACAATGGAAAAAGCATAGGCGACTGTATGATGTTTTCAGAAAAGGACAAGCTCTGTATTCCGGTGCCTTTCTTTCATTGCTTTGGTATCGTTTTAGCTATATTGGCAGCGTTTACCCACAACACCTCTATTGTTCCTATTGAACATTTTCAACCGCTTAAAGTCATGAAGGCTCTATCATCTGAAAAATGTACTGCAGTACATGGAGTACCAACCATGTTTATCGCAATGCTGGAGCATCCGGAATTCGAGACTTTCGATTTTTCCAACATGAGAACAGGCATTATGGCCGGCAGCCCGTGTCCTGTATCGGTAATGCAGCAGGTAGTGGATAAAATGAACATGCGGGAAATAACTATTGTATTTGGCTTGACTGAATCCTCCCCCGGCTGCACTCAAACCACCGTTTTTGACAGCCAGGAAAGGCGCGTTTCAACTGTCGGCCGTGTACTGCCTCATGTTGAGGCTAAAATAGTTGACCCGGAGACAGGCGAGGACATGGGCTTCAACCAACCCGGTGAATTTGTGGCAAGAGGCTACAATATAATGAAAGGGTATTACAAAATGCCG
Source organism: Holotrichia oblita (assembly GCA_023690525.1). Lineage (NCBI taxonomy): Eukaryota > Metazoa > Arthropoda > Insecta > Coleoptera > Scarabaeidae > Holotrichia > Holotrichia oblita. The sequence goes on along the minus strand of JALQSN010000809.1, from coordinate 13,329 downwards.
GAAGCAACCGCAATGATTATAGACAAGGATGGTTGGCTGCATTCCGGAGATATCGCCTCCATGGACGAGGATGGATATTTTAAAATAACCGGACGCTTGAAGGACATGATAATTCGAGGCGGCGAAAATATTTATCCAAAGGAAATAGAGGAATTTATATACACACATCCCGCTGTGAAGGATGTTCAGGTAATTGGCGTACCCAGCGTCCAATACGGCGAAGAAGTTATGGCCTATGTCATACTAAAAGAAAACATGCCTGTCACTGAAGACGAACTGAAAGAATATGTGCGAAACAACATGGCTCGGCACAAGGTACCCAAGCATATTGCATTCATAGACCAGTTTCCAATGACTGCCAGCGGAAAGATACAAAAGTATAAGCTGCGTGATGATGCGGTAGCAATGCTTAACCTTCAGGACGCGGCTAGTATAGAAACCGCTTAAAATGCAGGAGGCTTTTTATGAAGATGCAAATTAAAACTATTAATTCACTGGCAAAGGTTTTTCCAATGCGGCATCCCGGTGAGGAATTCATTGTAGATAGCATATCCGGCTTATTAGGTGAAACATTGTCGTATCAAGCAGCTTATTATCTTGAACCCTATGATGATATAAAAACAGCTATTGATATGAAGCTGTCCGTAATTTCGGAGTTAAGACAGTATATTACCATTCGCAAGGTAGGGCTTATACCGTCGCTTACGCCAACCACCGAAGATCATGATAATAATGTGCTTCAAACAGAACCGGGGTTGTTTCCGGATATACTGGAAGAAATTGATGTGCCTGTTATAAGAATCCCTCCGGGACAATGGAGAAGCTTATGGATAGATGTTGATATACCTGAGGATATAAAACCCGGAGAATACAGAATATCAGTAATTCTGACAGACAGCCTGGGAAATGAAAACTCATCTGATATCAATATAAATGTTATAGGCCAAAAGCTTCCCGAGCAGGAGCTTATACATACCGAATGGTTTCACAGTGATTGCCTTGCGGATTATTATGAGGATGAGGCATTTTCTGAAAAACATTGGGAGGCAGTATCAAATTTTATTGAAGCAGCGGCTAGACGCGGCGTAAATATGATACTTACACCTGTTTTCACTCCTCCTTTGGATACTGCGGTTGGGGGGGAGAGAACTACAGTTCAGCTTGTGGATGTGGATAAAATTAACTCAGAATATTCATTTGGCTTCGAAAAATTCCGACGGTGGGTAAAAATATGTTTGGGTAAAGGGATAAAGTACATAGAGATTGCTCATCTATATACCCAATGGGGTGCTAAAGCCGCCCCTAAAATAATGGGTTATGAAGACGGGATATATAAAAAGCTTTTTGGCTGGGAAACACCTGCCGATTCACCGGAATATAAAAAATTTTTATCTGCATTTCTTCCAAGCCTTATAGAGGTACTGAAGGAAATGAATATAGCTGAAAACACATTTTTTCATATTTCCGATGAGCCAAGGCTTGAACATTTGGATTCCTACAAAGCGGCGTATGATCAGGTTAGTGAAATTCTGCGGGATTTCCGCGTCATAGATGCTTTAAGCAGTTACGAGTTTTATAAGCTTGGCATAGTTAAAAAACCTGTTCCGGCAAATAATCATATTGATCCGTTTATCGAAAACAACGTAAAAGGACTATGGACATATTATTGCGTAAGTCAGAGGCACAAGGTAAGCAACAGGTTTGTTGCAATGCCTTCCGCAAGAAACCGAATAATAAATGTTCAATTATATAAATTCAGTATTGAGGGATTTCTGCATTGGGGTTACAATTTTTATAATTCAAGGTTCTCATTAACTCATATAAATCCATATTACATAACAGACGCAGACGGATCATTCCCTACAGGCGACCCATACTTGGTGTACCCGGGTAAAAGCAGAAAGCCTGTGGAATCCATTCGTATGATGGTATTTTTTCACGCATTGCAAGATTTACGCGCGTTTAAGCTTTTAGAAAAACTACGTGGACGGGATTATGTAATGAGCCTTATTGAAAAAGATTTACCGGAGCCGATTACATTTTCCGAGTATCCTAATGATCCGGCTTATTTAATGAACCTGCGTGAAAGGGTTAATGAGGCTATAAAGCAGTTAAGCAGTTAAGGAAGGGAGTGAATGATAATGAAATATGCTTTTTCAACATTAGGCTGCCCCGATTGGAGCTGGAAGGACATAATATCCACAGCGAAGGATTTTGGATATAACGGAGTTGAGATAAGAGGAATAGAAAAAGAGGTCTATATTCCAAACATCAGCCAATTTACGCAAAATAATATTAAAGAAACTGTAAAGCAGCTTCAAATGATGAAGCTTGAGATATCCTGTCTGTCTTCGGACTGCCGGATGAACGAGAGGTTCAAAATAGACGACCATATAAAATGCGCAAAGGAATATATTGATATAGCGGAATTGGCCGCTGTTAAATATGTTAGAATACTGGCAGATACTTCACCGGGGCCTGCCGGAGATGTTGATATTGATGGAATTGCCGCGGACTTGCGGCATCTGGCGGAATATGCGGATAATAAAAATGTGGAGATTCTTGTGGAGACAAACGGAGTTTTCGCAGACTCCGAAGTGATGCTTAAATTATTAAATTTAGTGGGAAGCGACAATATAAAAGTATTATGGGATGTTCACCATCCGTTCAGGTTCTTTAACGAAGTTGTGGAGCAGACTTATAGCAAACTGAAGGATCGCATAAGATATGTGCATTTGAAGGATTCATTGATGACGGGGAATACTGTTTCGTATCAAATGATAGGACACGGGGATGTTCCCGTGGATAAAGCGTTAGAGCTTCTTCGTAGCGACAGCTTCAGCGGATATGTGTCCCTTGAATGGTTAAAGCGCTGGCGTGCGGATTTAGCAGAGCCGGGGATTGTTTTCCCTCATTTTATTTCGTATGTAAAAGAGTAATAATAAATATGTTTATTTAAAACGTAACCGCATACTGATAAGCACAGATGCGGTTACGTTTTTTATTTAAAGCGTAACGCCTTTCTTAAAAACAGCCATATCTCTAATACCGTTTTGCTCAGTCTTAGTATACTCATCTCCGGATGAAAGCTTAATTATATACTCATACAGCATGTCAGAAATATCGTTTATATTGGCTTCAGAAACTAACGGCTCGGCGTCGAAATCTATCCAGTTACGTTTTTTATTGTAAAGCGCAGTATTGCTGGATATTTTAACAGTCGGAACGGGTGCGCCAAATGGAGTACCGCGTCCCGTGGTGAACAGTACCAATTGCGCTCCGCTTACCGCCAGCGCAGTGGATGCCACTAAATCATTTCCGGGTGACTGTAATAAATTTAACCCCTTTTCAGTAAGAGGCTCTCCGTAGGAAAGTACTGCATTTACTGTGGATATCCCGGCTTTCTGTGTGCAACCAAGCGCTTTATCTTCTAAAGTTGTAATTCCACCGTCTTTATTTCCCGGTGAAGGATTTTCATATATAGGCTGGTTATAATTTGTGTAATATTCCTTAAAATCATTAATCAACGCCACGGTGTCCCGGAAAACAGATTCGTCTTTACACCGGTTCATTAATATTGTCTCCGCGCCAAACATTTCCGGCACCTCAGTGAGTATTGCGGAACCGCCTTCAGATATTATGCGGTCTGAAAACGCTCCGACCAGAGGATTAGCGGTAACGCCGGAAAACCCGTCGCTTCCGCCGCATTTTAGCCCTATAATTAATTCGGATGTTGAAACCGGCTCACGTATATCGTCTTTTGCCGCTATTATCAATTCTTCTATCATTTCAAGAGCTGCTGAAGATTCATCCTCGTAGTCTTGGCATACCATAAATTTTATCCTGCTATCGTCAACATTCCCCAGCATATCCCGCATACCATCCACAGTATTATTTTCACATCCCAGTCCCATTACCAGAACTCCCCCGGCATTGGGATGCTTTACTAAACCGCAGATCGCTTTTTTCGTGTTTTCGTGGTCTTCGCCTAATTGCGAGCAGCCATAAGGATGAGGAAAACAGTAAACACCCGATATACTTCCCTTAATCATATCCATAGCTTTCTTTGCCACAGCTTCCCCAATGGAATTGACACAGCCTACGGTAGGAATTATCCATATTTCGTTTCGTATACCTGTTTTACCATTTGATCTTTTAAAACCCATAAAGCTTCCGGGAACCCTGGCATTAGGGGGCGTTAGAGCTGGTTGATAATTATAGCTTAATAACTCTCCAAGTCCGGTTTTCATGTTGTGGGTATGTACATGCGTCCCTGCCCTTATATCCTCGGTAGCATACCCTATTGGATATCCATATTTTATTACTTCGTGTCCGGATGGGATATCTTCCAGTGCAAGCTTATGACCAGACCCTACTTTTTCATAAACTGTTACAGTTTTTCCGTCAACTTCAAAAATTTGTCCGCTTTCAACAGGAGTAACCGTCACAGCCACATTGTCTGCATTACTTATTTTAATAACACTCATTTTTATCACCTATCATTAAGCACTTAACATTTGGTATTTATTTAAGAATGTTTTCAACCGCCACACGCATACCTAATTCACGGATACTCCGCAAATGCTCCGCAACCAGCGCGGCCATTCCCGGCATTTCGTTTAAATCTTCTCCCCAAAAAATCATTACGGCTTAAAAATAGCTCAGCAAATTGATCTGTTGGTAAATTTTTATTATCAGTAAAGAACGCAATTACTTCCTTGTTATCCATTATTTCATATATGTCGTCTCCGCGTACTCCTTTAAACTTTCCATCCGCATCTGGTTCTCCTGAATACAGTGTAGCCAGCGCAGCCAGTGAAAAGCATAGCAACCTTGGTAATGAACCATTTTTTGCATATGTTTCTTTAATAGTAGGCAGAATACGCGCTTTGAATTTTGAAACAGAATTAAGCGTTATTGATAATAAATTGTGCCGTATAAATTTATTTTCAAACCGCTCCATCACAGAATCGGCAAACTGCTTAACCTCATCAGACGGAAGAGGTACCATTGGAGACAGCTCGTCGTTAACAGCTTTCTCTAATAATGCTCGGAGAGTCTTATCCTTCATCATCTCACCAACAGTATTTAAACCGGACAAATATGCCGCAGATACTGTTGCTGTGTGAGCTCCGTTTAATATTCGCACCTTACGTTCCCTATAGGGCTGTAAATCCTTAGTAAAAATAACCGGAAGTCCGGCTCTGTTTAACGGAAATTCAGCTTCTATAGCTTCGGGGTTATCACTCTCTATAACCCATAAGCCGAATATTTCTCCTGTCACCAGCATTTTGTCGGCATAACCGAACCCGGCTTCAATTTCTTCTGCCTCATCTTTTGGGTAACCGGTTACTATTCTGTCAACTAAAGTGTTGCAGAATGTGTTGCATTCAATCAGCCAATCTTTGAATTCCTGCGGTAAATTCCACAACTCAACGAGCTTTAAGCAGCAAGCCTTTAACATATCGCCGTTTTTTTCAATAAGCTCTACGGGAAGAATAATTAATCCCTTATCCTTTGCACCGCTTAAACCAACGAAACGGTCATATATCAATTTTGTCAGCTTTCCCGGGTATGTTTTGGGTGGTTTTAATGAAATATCGTCACTATCATCATAAACTATTCCTGCTTCAGTGGTATTAGATACGATAAACCGCAACTGAGGATTCACAGCCATCGCAGCGTATTCTTCATAATCTTCATGCACATCTGCAACTGAATCCACACAGGTTATTATTCTTTTCTCCGCTTGATTTACACCATCCTGCTTGCCGCGAAGCAGAACAGTGTACATGCAGTTTTGGGCGCGCAGCGCTTCCAGACTGCCGTAAGCTATTGGTTTTACGATCTTAATACTTCCGTTGAATACTTCTTTTTCATTTGCTATATCTATCATGTATTCCACAAAAGCCCGTAAAAAATTGCCTTCGCCATACTGTAATATTTTAACGGGATGCTGTGGTTTAGATACCATTTTTTCTATTGATTTCATATAGTAATTCCTTTCTACTCTTTAACGGCGCCCATTGTAACACCGGTTATAAAATAACGCTGACAGAAGGGGTAAATAATTAAAAACGGAGCCATTGCGACGATAACGCAGGCGTTCTTCAGCATATTGCTGTAACCTGCCATATCCGGGTCTTTTATGGACTCGTCTGTAACGAATAACTGTTGCAGCATTGATTGAAAGTTTTTCTTGTCCATATCTGTGATATAAAGATTGTACGAGAAGTATTCACTCCAGTAGGACACTGCAAAAAACAAGCCTATAGAAGCCAGTGCCGCCGTTGAAAGAGGAAGTACTATAGACGCAAATGTACGCATTGGCGTACAACCGTCAATTTCAGCGGACTCTAATAAACTCTGCGGTATCTGCTCAAAAAAGTTTTTCATTAATATCAGATTAAAAACATTCAGGCTTGACGGTAGTATTATAGCCCATAAAGAGTCCATAAGCCCTATTTGCTGAACTAACAGGAATGTCGGAATAAGCCCGCCGTTAAAAACCATTGTAATGAATATGAACATAGAGAAAAACTTTCTTCCGATTAAGTTTTTCTGCACAATAACATAGGCGCCTGTAGTGGTAAGAAACAACCCAAGTAATGTGCCTACAATAGTGGTATATACTGAAACTACCAAAGGCTGACGCAGTACCTCCATCGAAGCAATTTTTTCATACGCCAGCAGCGATGGATGCACCGGAAAAATGTTTAACCCATACTGTGTTGTTTTATCAAAGGAGTCTGAAAATATTTTAAGAATAGGTACTATCATTATAAGGCATGTAAATACAAGAAATGTTACGTTAAAAATGCGAAAAATAGTACGCGCTCTGTTTCCTTTCTTGAAATTAAGTTTTTCCTTCATATTAACACCCTCCTTTTATAGTAAGCTCTCGCCTTGTATTTTCTTGGCGATTTTGTCAGTAAGTAATACAAGGAATAAACCAATAAACGAACGAAACAGACCAATAGCGGTTCCCATTCCATAATCAGGAAGAGGAACTTTAAGTGTTGATCTGTAGGTATATGTGGCTATTGTGTCGGATATATGGTAAACATTAGGATTTTGAAGCACATAAACAGAATCGAACAGGTTTAATATTTTTGCAAGGTTTAGAACGAATACTACCACTATAGTTGTTGCAATGCTGGGAAGAGTTATGCTTAAGGTCTGCCTTAAACGTCCCGCGCCGTCAATTTGAGCAGCTTCGTAATACTCGGGGCTTATACCTGATAACGCAGCCATAAAAATTATTGTTCCGTATCCGGTTTCGCGCCAGCGTACTATAAAATAATAAGTTGGTGTCCAGTAGCGCTCGTCTCCCAGGAAGTAAATTTTATCCAATCCTAAGGCATCCATAATAATATTAACAATACCGAACTGCGGTGACAAAATAATAAGGAATATACCTGCGCATACAACCCAAGATAAGAAATGCGGCAGATAAAGAGCAGTTTGTACAAAGCTTTTAAATTTTTTATGTTTCAGCTCATTCATAAGCAACGCATAAAATACCGTGAAAACCGTAGCAAGAATTAAGCTTGTAAAGCTAAGACGCAGAGTGTTGAACAAAGAGTTCCAGAACATCGGCGCAGTGAGACCTACAAAAAGGTCTACAAAATTTTCAAAGCCTATAAATTCTTTCATAAACGGGGTGTATGTATAAAAAGCATTTGTAATCCCAATCATTGGTATATAGCTAAAAATTATTGCGATAATAAAAACAGGCAGAAACATAAAATAATAGAATCTGTCCTTCCACATTCTGGCGCGAATTCTTTCAAAGCTCACTTTTGACGGTTTGGGAGCGGCGCTTTCTATTTTAGTCATTGAAATCCTCCTAACTCAATTTTGGTATAAATATAAAACAAAGGAGCCGCTGCAATTCGCAGCAGCTCCGTAAGTTTAAATGAGCAATTAGTTTTGTTTATTTTTTATTCATTTCCACAAGTACTGTATCAATTATCTTGCCAATTTTTTTATTGTAATCTTCTAATCCCTTGTCTACTGTTAAATCTGTGGTTACTATTTTAGATATAGCTTCTGTTTTGGACTCATTAATCTGAGTCTGATATTTCGATAAACCACGAGTGCTTGGAAGCAAGCCGTACTGCTTAGCATCTGCTCTGAACACGTCAAGTGAATTTTTGTAAACATCCGGGAATGTTCTCGGATTTTTAAAATCTGTAATAGACAGCTCAGCAGCCATTAAAATTTTCTTATAATTTGTTTTTGCATCCATTTTTGATGGAAGCATTGTCATTTGATTGTTACTCATGGAATATGTCTTGCCTTCTACTCCGTTTGTAAAAAGGTTTTCACCTTCGCCGCCGTCTATCATGTAAGCAATCAAGTATTCAAAAACACCCTGAGGGTTCTTGGCTTTGCTTGTTACGCAGTAAGGAACTGCGGGACGTTCTACATAAAAAGTTTCCTCAATAGCAGGTATAGGAACTATTTCTCCGTTAGGAACGGTCTTTTTCAAGTTATCCAGCATGGTGTAATTCCATTCACCTGCCCAGTAATTGAATACGCCTACATTACCGGCATAGAATTTATCGCGGCAAGTGGATGTTTTGTTTGTTACTATTTCTTTGTCTATAAGTCCATCGGCATAAGCTGTTTTCATACGTTCAAGAGCTGCTCTGAATTCAGCAGTTTCCATACCGTCTTTCCATACGCCACTCTTATCCTGGTAAAAATCAGGAGTGCTGGTCCAGTAAAATTCTCTAAGGTATATATCAAGAGGATATTCAGCATTTACAAGCCCTGCCGAGGTATAAGGAATAGTCTGCTTGTTTCCGGCGAGGTCTTTATCCTTGAATGCTTTTAGCATATCAATAAATTCATTGTAATTTTTGGGTGCATCCATATTAATTGCATCCAGCCAGTCACCGCGTACATATGTAACTGTTCCGTTTCCTCTTGTGATAGGTACGCCGTACAATTTTCCGTTTACTCTTACAGCGTCAACTATTGCTTGGTTTTGTACATGTTTTTTTGCCTCAGATGCATCATACCAATCGGTTACATCTGCTAGCATACCGTTAGCGGCATAACCAAGGTAGTTATTAGCAGAAAGAACTAATGCATCGGGAATATTTCCGGCTGCGAACGCAAGGTTAACCTTTTCGTAATACTCGTTATGCTGTGGCTGAACTATATCAAGAGTTATGTCGGTCAGCTTTTTATACTGCTCCTGAATCCACTCATTACCGTTGCCGTAACCTGTTGCCAAGCTTCCGTCGATCATGAATGTGATCTTATCAGGCTTCTGTGCTGGTGTTACTGTTTTTTTATTGCTGGCGGAAACCGTCGATAATCCTGACATGGAGAAAACCATCATAAAGACGGCAACCATAGCCATGGCTTTTTTTAGTTTTAACTTCATATGTATAACCCTCCTTGAAATATTGTTTGTTAACTCTTAATAAGAATAATATATGAAAGCCACCTGTGCAAGAGGCGAATTTATATATAATGTATAATAAACTAATATGCCGGAACTGCGGCATTTGTAATATGTATATGATATAAGGGGCGTTTTTCAATTTTATTGTTATTTTTTTTATATTTCATAGCTTCATTGCTTATTCTCTTGTAATTTATCAGTAAATTTTGCATGTGCAAAGGTTGTAATCAAGCATCTATTAGATTAAGATAAAAATGGATTTACTGTTCGTGTTAATTAATGTCTTATCCATAAATTAAGGAGGACGCAATGAAGTTTTTTTCAAAGCCTAATAACCGACTTGTGTTTCGGTTTTTATTTCCAAATATATGTATTCTTTTACTGACCGTTCTTTTATTTCTTAACAGTTATAATACCTCAAGCAATATTATGAAGAATTATATACAGGATTCCAGCCTGGTGCTGTTAAATCAAGCTAAGCAGGCGCTTGACGATAAATTGTCCCAGATGGACAGACTATCCTTCCAGCTATCAAATAACAAAGAAATGCTTGATATATTTGATATTACATTACCAATACCCGATGACAGGTATTGGGATTATAAGCTGGCTATAGACAGCTTCTCCAATCTGATAGATAAAAACATCAGCTTAGCTTACCAGAAGGATATAGAGGGAAGCTTTATTTTGATGACAAATACTCATAAGGTTATAACACCGACTACCATGTATCCCGCCAGAACGTATTATTCCCAAGTGTTAAAGCTTGCTGCCGGTAAATATGACGAATGGTGTGACTTCATGCGGCAGGAGCGTTTATATCAATATTTTATTAGCAGCGAGGACGCTGACCGTTTCGGAATGGTTAACTTAGGCTTGGTATATATCCAGTCTCTTCCCCGCAGATACCCTGCGGAGCATTCTAGTGCACTGGTTATTCATTTGAGTAAAAGTCAGGTTGCGGAATTATTTAGCCCTGTTCTAACATCCAATGCTTCCTATATTTTTATAGAAAATGAAAACGGTGAAAAAATAATTGATATCGTTGGAAATTTTGACAATACTAATTCTATGAAGTTTTATGATGATAATCAAAATTTTTTTACAGAGCATATAAATAATCAGAAAATGATTATTTCGCATACGGTTTCTGAAATGAATGGCTGGCGGTATATTACTATGGTGTCGGAAGATGTTATATTTCATGATATAAACAATTATAAGCTTATAATACTGCTGGTGCTTATTCTGGTAGCCGGCGTGGGTACGATGGTATCCATATATCTGGCATATTTCAATACAAAGCCGATTATCAGTATTGCTACATTATTAGAAGAGGCTGTAGATTACGAATTCAGAGAAAAGGATTCTTTTTCGATGATACGGGGAGGAATATCTGAGCTTATAAACACAAAACAAGCCTTGCAAGAGGATATAGACAGGCACTTGCCAATATTAAAAAGTAATTTTATAAATAATCTGATTAAGGGTGAGATATACAACCATGATGAACTGTCTGCCATTGCTTCCTTTGCCGGAATAAATATATCCCATGAAATATATCAGGTTTTTACCGTAAAGGTTTTGAATGATGATTCGTTGATATATGCTTATGGAAAAGAAGATATAGAGCAAATAAATATCTGGAAGGCTGTTGTGCGCAGCGGATTATACCAGTTTTTAGGAAACGATATACTTCTGTATGATATAGACCACCAAAGCATTACGGTTATAATAGGCAGCGAAAAGAAGCAAACAGCGCTAAGAGAGGAGATAGAAAGTGAATTTATTGCACTGAACAACAAATTGTCAGATAAATATGGTAAAAAAATAATGATGGGCGCGGGAGATACTATTACAGACCTTTTGCAAATGTGGAGAGCTGTAGAACAGTCCCGTGATTCTGTTAACTACGCAACAGAAACGAAACCGGTTGTATGGTTTGACAAAAATATACACGAAAATGTCAGTTATTATTATCCGCTGGAGCTAGAGCAGCGTATAATAAATTTCGCCCGCTCGGGAGATATGCAGGAAGCGGATAAGCTTTTGAAACTCACCGCGAAAGAAAATCTGGAATCCGGCAGGTTATCGGCAAACTCTTTAAGGGAACTGATTATTGAGTTAAAAAGCACTTTATTAAAGGCAATATCCGGATATTATGACGACGATAACGAGATTAAAAGCGTAATAGCAAAGATTGGAACATTTCGAAGCGGAAAGGAAAATATAGATGCTGTGCATACTGCTCTTGAAAAAATAACCACCGCTTTTTCACGTAAAAAAAATGATGTAAACCAAGAGCTTTTAAGCAGCATAAAAGAATATATTGTAAATAATTATTCCGATTCGGATATGAACCTTTACAAGGTATCTTCACAGTTTAATTTTTCAGAAGGCTATTTTTCTTATATATTTAAAGAACAGGCTGGGGTTAATTTTACTGACTTTCTGGAAGAGACGCGGCTTAACCACGCAAATGAAATGTTAAAAAACAGTACGGACAGTATTGATGTGATTGCACAGAAGGTAGGTTATAATAATGCGCAAACATTCCGGAGAGCTTTCAAGAAAATATACGGAGTAAGCCCTTCGGCTTTACGGAAGATATAGAATTATCAATAATATCAATAATATCAATAAAAAGGAGAAAATACTTTTGCCGTGCATAAAACCGGCGGTTGTATTTTCTCCTTATGTTTTGCATAACGCTTATTTTACTTCAGCTGTTTTGCTTTCATTTGCCCAATCTTCAAAGCCCTTCATAACTGCGTCATATGTCCTTTGGCTGATATCGGGAAGCTTTCCGCCCCACATTTTTTCAGCTTCTTTAAACCCTTGTTCCACCGCTTTTTTTAGCTCTTCGATTTTAGACGGATCGCCGCCGGATATTGCTTTTGCGAAGTCAAGTATTCTCGTGGAGGTTTGTTCAACGCCATAGTAGCCGTCTTCGCTAATGTCCTCCTGAGCCTTTCTTCTTGTTTCCTCATCAATAGTAATATACCCAATTTCACCTTTACCGCCGAACCCGCCTGCTTGGTTTGCTTTGTCACCCTGTTTTCTCAGGATAGTATCAATAAGTTTTTTAAAGCTTTGTACCTGCCTGTTGCTTTCTTCAATCATGCTTTGAACCGATTTTTTGTCCACCTTGTACTTTTAAGGGGAACTGTCTTCCTTTTCGTAAACGGCGGCTGTTGATACGTCATTGTTTGCTTCGTTTTCATTCTGAGCGGCTGCCTGTGTTGTTTGTGCAGCGTTTGCGCCGGTATACGCGTCGGCGGTATTAACGGTGCTTGCATAGCTTGCCGAATTAACTTCCATTATTATCACTCCTTGATTTAGATTGCTCCTGATTTATTGCTTCTGTTTTACTGCTTTTGCTTTATAGATACCGTTCAATAATTCTATCGGCTAATATAAAAATTTGTTAATAGTTTCATTAATATATTTTCAGTTGTTATACTGAAGAACGAAAACATATTCATTGACAAATGTAGTGGTTATTTTAGTTCTTCCCAGAGTTCTATAATGTTTCCATCTAAATCTGAAAAACTGAAAGATTTTCCTTGATATTTTCCTATTTTTTTGGTTTCAACGCCTTTTAAAATAAGTTCTGAGTGAATCCTCTCTATATCATTAACAGAAAATCCATATGATGCTTGTGCTCCCGTATCATACATCATGTGTGAATTTATACCTCCGCGCCGTTGAATCAACATAACACGAATACCCGACCGTGAGCGAAGCTCACGATATAATGGGTCACTGAACACAAGTTCAAAACCTAACATATTATTATACCACTCTGTTGCTTTATCAAAATTTAACACCGGTACATAAATATATCCGCTTATAAGTTCCATAAAAAACCTCCTCAAATATAAATACCCTGCGTAAATCAAAAATTT
>JALQSN010000808.1:0-21458 GCA_023690525.1 Holotrichia oblita | reverse complement strand
TATCTATTTGCGGCAAGGACGCTAAGATAAAATGGGTAAATGACATTCTGTTAAATGATAAAAAAATAGGGGGAATCCTGACAGAATCCGTCATCAGTCCTCAAGACGGCACTCAAAAAATTATCGTCGGTATCGGTTTAAATTTATACACCAAAGCATTTCCGGACGAGCTTTCTAAAATAGCAGGCTCGATATATCAAGGCGAATCGGAAGGGAATATAAGAAATCGGCTTGCCGCCGGAATCATTAACAATATTTTATCGTCGCCGATAAATGAGGAAGAATTGTATTGCGAATATAAAAAAAGACTTGCGACGTTGGGACGCGCGATAACGGTTCTTAATGCGGGTCATGCGTTTGATGCGGAAGCCTTGGATATCGACAAGCAATGCTGTCTGATTGTGCAAAAAATCGACGGACAAATATTAACCCTATCCTCCGGTGAAATTTCAATAAGGATATTGTAAAAACCTGTGTTCAGGGATTTAAAAGGATTTAAAAGCATCTTATTGAAGACAGGTTCTAAAAACTTCTATGAAAAAATTAACGACATTTGATTTGACGCTTTGTGCGTTCTTTGCGGCGTTGACGGCTGTGTGCTCTCAAATAACAATTCCGATTCAGCCTGTGCCTATTAATTTGGCGATGTTTTCCGTCTTTTGCTTCGGACCTCTTTTGGGCGCAAAAAAAGGTGCTGTAAGTCAAACTGTATATATAATTATGGGGGCGGCAGGTTTACCTGTTTTTTCCAATTTCAGAGGCGGCGCAGCAGTCTTGCTTGGACCGACGGGCGGCTACATAATAGGCTATATCGCCGCCGCATTGCTTGCGGGACTGATAACAGACCTTTTGGGACGTAAAAAACGCACTCTTATTTTTGCCATGCTTGCTGCAATAACCGTTTGTTATCTTATGGGGACGTGCTGGTACGTACTCACTACCGATTCATCGTTTAAAGCGGCATTTGCGGTTTGCGTTTTACCTTTTTTAGTAGGAGATGTGCTAAAAATTGTTTGTGCCGTATATTTATCGTTCTACCTATATCCCGTTCTAAGAAAAAGAATTTACAATAAAAAATGAGTTAAGTAACCGCAGATTAATTTGCTGTTACTTAAGAATAGTCGAAACAATTTTTTGGATATATCAATGTTTCGATACTGTTTTGGGTGAGAAATTTTGTAAAAGAGCATTATCGCAAATCAATTCCAAAGGCGATATTGTCTTGTATTAGATGAAATGTGGTATTTATCAACCCCAAAAAACAAATTGCGGATTTGGAAAGCAATATTATAAAACAACCGGACAGCTTATTGATTCGGAATGTCGAAATCGCCGCCATTCTTAGAAAATTGCATAGCAGATTAGAGCAATTTAATATTACGGTGTTTCCTGTTTGCCGTCAATAATCAACGATTTTGTTTAGAATTATTTGCTTACTACATTTTTTAAAACAAACAATGAAATATTGGTAAAAAATATTTGACAATTAAATTTTGATAGTGTATATTAATAAAGCTATCTAGCGTTTTAAGGGTTGTAGCTAGATTGAGCTAAGACTGGAACTCAGGCGGGTTAGAGCAGCCCACAAAGTGAAGGTAGAAAAGATATATTGAAACCAATATAGTCTTGTGGCTCAGATAGTTAGTATGGCTAAGGGGTAGAGCACATCCTTGGTAAAATTAAAAGAGGCTTTTGCGAAACTGTCTAAAACTTAATAAAAATGGCGTTTGCTGATGTGGCTCAGGGGTAGAGCACATCCTTGGTAAATAATTGGTCTGATAACCATTACCCCCTCAAAATCCTTAATTTTAACCATTTTTGCCTTGTTTTTAGTCGTTTTTTAAACATTTTGGAGTAGCTGCAAAATCCGATATAAAAATCATATAAAAAACCTTATAAAAATCGCATAAATTTGCTGTTATGGCTCAGTTGGTAGAGCACGTCCTTGGTAAGGGTTTATTACCGAAAATTGAATAATTTGCTGTTATGGCTCAGTCGGTAGAGCACGTCCTTGGTAATGCAGAGTTCTAAGGGGAAAAAGCCGACAAAAAATTTAATACGCTGCTATGGCTCAGTAGGTAGAGCACGTCCTTGGTAAGGACGAGGTCACGCGTTCGAATCGCGTTAGCAGCTCCAAAAACCACTAGATATAGTGGTTTTTTCTTTGCCTTGGCACTATATATTGATTTTCGAGAAGTGCGCGTTTGGCACACGATTTTATAAATGTGCCAATGTATCTTTTGCGAGAGTTTATTTCAAGAGGAAAATGCAAAAGCAGTCTGGCTGTCTATTTTAGTTTATTTAAGTTCATTTTGGTGCGCGTGGCACACGGGTGGCACACAAGGTGCATTGTGGCACACGATCATTTAAATAAATTATTTAATTCGTTTTTACTTTTAAATATATTGCGATATTTTTATGGAAGTAAGTTCATTAGTCTTAAAATGGAAAAGGTTCTTTTGATATTTTATATTTCAAATACAGATTCATGTCACTAAGTTTTTTTTCAAGTTTATTTTTATCTGCAACCCATCGCAGAACATATGGTTGATGAAAATATTGCTCTTGAATTGTATCTCGTTGAGTAAAAATTAATTTTTCAAATCGCATGCACTCTTCGTTATCTTTATCATACCACTTTAACGGATTTGTTTTTGATGGAGTCCATTGAAATATTTTTTTAAACACAAAAGATGGCCATGCTTGGCAACACCCGTGCACAAATAAGCCAGTTCCTAATATATCATGAAATAAAGGAACATTATTCGGATAGTATGCGTCTAAGCCGATTGCATATGGCACACTTATTTCGTTTTGCAAGCTATATTTGCCGAATGTAATCGTTCTTTCAAAATTTTCAATTTCTAATGGATTTCTGACGAGCACACCATGTTTTTTCAATATAACACCTTTGTTATATTTATACGGCATCCAAGAGTTGCAAAAAATTAATATTTCATTATCGCTTAAACCATATGTATAAATTGGATTTAGGAGTTTATTTAAGTCAGAACTTTCGGTAGCCGATTCTTCAATTTTGTCGATAGTTTTATTTAATACAACAAAAGGTGGATTAGTTATTAAATATCCATCGTCAAACGGCAAAAGCCATTGCATTTTGTATTCCAAAGGAACTTTTTTATAACGTCCTTTTTGTTCTTCACCATATAATACTTGAGATGTTAAATTGCCGTCCTTTACTATGGGTAATTTTGAGTCGCCTTTTCGAATATAGGTTTCATGTTGATAAGTAGGTGGTTTCTCATTTGTTCTACAATATTTAATGATATCGTTATTAAAGCTCTCATCGTTCATATAACTTGAAGTTAGGTGAATAAATGCATCTTGAGATCCATACATATTGTTGGAGTGAAACATAGAATTTCTTTTGGAAGACAGCGCATAACCGATTGAGTTGCTTTGCATTTCAAAGGCTAACTCATTTTGATTATTAAGTTTTCTGTTGGTATTTAATATTAAAAATAATTGATATTTTATGGCTAAATCGTTTGATTCCTTATATTCTTCTAGTAATACATCATACAATAAGGTATCGTTTTTTAGAGAGGCATGGCACCAATATTCTGCGAGTTTATAAATAGATTGCTTTTGAAATTCGGATAATTGATTCCAATTTTGACTCAAAATAGAGAAAACTATTGATGAATCAATTTTACTTAAAATATTAATACCTACTATTGCATTTTCGGTCTTGCAAGCGCTATGTAAATCTATTTGTTCAAGCAAAATATTTAAAGATAAATGCAATAGATTTTGAGGATCAACAAGATTAGTTTTGATTTTATCTTTTGGCAAAGGAAGAGATAGTTGCCCATTACCTGTTATCCAATTTGTGTAACAATCAAAAGACTCTTGTATTAAAGCTAGTTGATCGGATTTATTCTTATTATTATAATAGAGATCTAAAATAAACTCCATATTTTCTACTGCAGTATAACAATCATATTCAAATAAATAATTTTTTATTGTCGTTGCGATTTCCCATAGAAAATCTTCTTTGTAATAATCAAAAAAGAAATATAGCAATTCTTTGCACCCATATCGCTCCCAAGTAACGTTTGACATCGTGGTGAGAAAAGCAGATTTTATTGAATTGACCGAATTGTCATCCAATACTTTTTTCTTGTCAAGTATTTTCCAGATAGTTATTAATTTATGGGAATCAAGACTTGATATTTCACTAAGGCAATCAATGAGTTTTTCTTTCGACAAGTTTTCAAGATAATCTCTTTCTTTCTGGCGGTCTTTGTTATAATTGCTGTAAGTATCATCGGCTTGCCCTGCCGAATTGGTATAAGGCATAGAATTGACTATTTGTATATATTCTGGTGTTAGACTGATTGCATCATCAAAAAATTTCCCAAACCGAGCAAATCATACTTTTCGCATATTTTAGCAAAAATATCATATAATCCGCTTACATCATTCTTAAAATACCAAGAGTGAATTCCGCAAGACAAGCCCCAAAGTATCCTTAGGTCATCTTTGTTTTTACATTGTTCTATTAAGCACAAAAGTTGATCAAACAAATAATATTCAGAATAGCATACATCAGAATTATAATTGTGTATGTCCCAGTATGAAGATAGACTGTCATTAATTGCAGCATTGCAAACCGATTTAATTATTTGTTCATGATATCCATTACCATTTGCTATATCTGCCATGTAAGACATGTCAATTAATCTTTTTCCAATATCATTATAGATATTCGAATCAATTATAGATGTTCGATTGAAAATATTTAATGCAAATGATAAGGCACCCTCTTTGTGGCCTGTGAAATTTACAACATCCCACTTCAGCAAAGTATAAATTCTTTGCATTAGAAGCGGAACAACAGTTTCTCCGTTAAGTTTAAAATTGCTGACCATTTCTGCATAATTTTCGTGAGTTGTTAATTTTTCCGCGTTCTCTCCAAACAGTTCATAAAAGTAATCTTTTACTATTTCAACTTTATTGTTCTTTATAAGAAATGATAAGATATAGTTTTTAAAATACATACCGATCATACCGGCATTAAATAAACAATATTTTAAAGATTGAGTAAATTGTGTTACATCAATACCGGCGTCTATTAGTGGAGAATTTAATAATTTGTTCAATAAAAAATTATAGGCCTTTGTGAAATCAAAAGAACGACGAGGATAGTTATTAAAAAAGTAGTTATAATAATTGTTCATAAGTTGAATAGTATCTTTGGACAGATTAATATTATTTTGCAAGCATTTTTCGCACTTACCTAACATTGCTGAAATTTTAATTATTTCTTTAAGATAATCTAAACCCCACGTATCTTTTTTTAAATCTGATAAAAAATTGTTTACATGTCCGATAATTACCAAATTGTCACTTAGATATTCTTGGCTGCCTAAAATATATGCCTTTAAAACTGCTTGGTAACTTGGCGAGTCGGAAATATAGTCAATCTTGATATCCAATTTAGACAAATCAGTTTTATAGTCTTTCTCGTTAAATGTAATCATTGCAATACACAATAGTTTTGAAATTATTGACTTAGTCTTGGATAGCGAGAAAAGCAAGTTTTTAAATTGGGAATAAAGATTATTTTTAAATATTATTTCTATTTGATTTTCTATGCACTGATATGAAATATCTGCGTATTTTGTAAGCTCAACAGCTTTATCAAACTGTTTCGCGTCAAATAGGTATTGCAAATAAGAATCGTTGAATTTGCAAATAATATTTTTCTCTTCCATCGTATCATTTTCGTTGATAGTAAAATAATTTTTACCGAGATACGCGGCACATTCGCCCCATGCTTGTATTATTTTAGATACAATTTCACGATTGTCTGCAAAATCTATAAAATCTTTAGGATTTAATTTGTCGTACCATAATTCATAAATAAAGCTTGCTCTTGAAATGCAGTCTTCTTCATAAGTTAGCATAAGTTTTTTGCACCAATCAATGGCATATTTATAAGAATATAGATTTTCTTTGATTAGTGCGACACTGGACAACTCACAATTATCCAATGTTCTTATTTTTGAATTGTCTATAGAATAATATGCTCGTTCAAGCCATTGGTAATATTTCAAATGTTGCCTTATTGTATTAAAAGCAAAATAAACTTGCTGATAATATTTAATCCATTTATTTTCACAACATGTCTTATATGCAATTTCTGCGTACAAAAACAAAGTATTATACGATATACCCTCTGATAGCGCTTCGATAACAAATTTATTATCAAACCACTTTGCAATTAAATCAGGTCTTTTTGCGCATAATAATAATTCGAACAGATTGGTAGTTTTATCTAATGAAGCTTCTTGTGCGTAATAGTATTCTGCTAGTTGTAACGCTGTCGCTTGATAAATTTTATTATCTTGCGAAATAAGTGACATTAAGAAAACTCTGAAATCATTATGAAAAACATTATACATATTTATATGGTCTAGAGAAGATATCAATAAAGGATGGAGATTGTCTAGTAAATAATTCCACTCGTCGATAGACAAATTCCATGATTTTAAGACTCTATGGAAAATTAAGGTGTTGATACGTCCGTTTAATAGCAAAATGGCGCTAGCTAATGTAATCTCCGGAAACACGGCAGATTTTAATTTGCTATCTAAATATCGCGTAACATGATTCCAGATATAAGAATAATAGTTTTCCACATCATTGCTTAGATGATCTTTGGACAAAATAGATAAAAGTTCTTCGGTGGTATTAGATTTTTTTACTTCCTCTACTGCAAAAACGACCGAGAGATTATTTCCTTTGGTTTTTTCATAGATTGCTTGGGAAATGAGCTCAACATTATCCTTTAAGTTTATTATTTTATCAGAGACCAGTTGCTTTATATCATCCTTAATTAAAGAAGGTATGCCCATAAATAAAATGGATTTATTATCTTCTCTAAGCCATTTTGGATATTGAGGATACATTTGAGTGGGTTGACCAACAAGAAAAAAAGTAACGCCAGACGGGACTTCGTCAGGCAACGGGAGAGATGTTAAAAAGGTTACATCCTTTTTTGATCTTGCTGCATGATCAATTCCGTCAATGCATATAAAAATTGCTGATCCTTCCTTTTCGGCTAAGAGATGCAGCAATCGCAATGACTCTGAACGCAATTGTTCGTTTGAGCAAAGTAAATTTGAGACTGGTATCTGGTGTTTAAAAAATTCTCCACTGAAAAATTTTCTAAGTTGATTAAGAATTTCGCTCCAAAACAGATGTGTATCACACAGTCCGTCATCCTGATCGTAAAATCTTTGTTCTGGAGATATTGGGCGAAAAGTATGATATCTGACAGAAAATAAGTTAAATTTAAGTTGCAATTCACTCACGATACTTGTTTTTCCACATCCGGGAACACCATGCATAAAAACATATGGATGATAGTTTTTACTTATAATATCAACAAGATCTTTGCAAAAAGAGATTCTGCTGTTGAAAAACGGACGCGGTGGAACCAAACGATGGTTTTCAGTATTGGGATGATTTAAGTTAAAAACCAACGCGTTATAAACATCCTCAGTCGTAATCTCTTCAGTCTTCCTACTTGTTGTTGTCCAATTTCTTAAAGCAACAACAAGTTTTTCAAATAGATAACATGCTTTTTCATTATTGCATTTAAAGCATTGCGATAATTCAAAAACAATCTCTTTTTCTAAAGTATCTTTATCGGGCATAGAATGTGATATTTCAAATTCTTTTAAAAACAAAAAAGTATCTGAATCGTTTAGCTTGATTGTTTCGCGCCAAATTAACCACTGCTTTTTCATATCATCCTTAAAAACAATGTCGTCAAGTTTTTGGGCAATGACTAATTGAGCTTTTAACTCTTTTATAAAATTTAGCAGAGATTCAGCAGAAAATTTTATACCGTTATAGTCAAAACTTGTTTTTCGACAGCCGAGTTTTTTATTGGTATATAAAATAGGCTTGACTTTGCTATTTTGAGGTATAGAATGCCAACTTTGAGCCATATCATTTAGGAGAGTTCGTCCTCTTGATTCTTCTATTAGTGTGTTAAAAGTTAAATTGCTTTCATTTGATTCAGATATTAAGTGTTTTATCTGAAAGCACTCATATATGTTTCCGTCATCATATGTAACAACTACATCATCCAAAACACCATAATCTTGTTTTTGAAAAGTTACATGCAAAATTTTGTTGTCAGGATTTAACATCTTGACAATATTTCTTAATCCAACATACCATTCATACCAATATGGATCTGCAATTCCTGCCTTCATAGCACTCCCATTATTTAGAAAATTAATAGTTGTTTATACTATTTAATATTAATTTAAAGTTTGAAGTATCCTAACCAACTGCCTTTTTCACTTTTTTATATACCCTGAATTTTTTCCAGCACCAACTTTTTCAACAAAACCAATATTAACTAGATCCCGTAAAGTTTTTTCTATCATAGGTTCGCTTATATTAGGGCAGAGAGCCTTAATTTCGGCTTTAGTGATTTTACCGATTTTGTTATCAATGGCTTGTTTTATTTGGTCTGTTTTGCTAAGTGATTTTTGGGAAACTGTTAAAACTCTTTCTTCAAAATCGCGATACGCAGAGAGGATAACACCGAGCATGTAACGAATAAAAGGTTTAATATCGTTTTGATTCTCGTGCCATCCATCTGAGCTTGCTTGCAATGTGTCATAATAACGGTCTTTCGTTTGTTCAATTATTTTTTCGATACTGATGTACTTGCCAACATTATAATCTTTTTTATAAAGTAGCAGGAGAGTGAGCAAACGGCTCATTCTGCCGTTACCATCATTAAAAGGATGTATACATAAAAAATCTAAAATAAAAATAGGAAGAAGCAAAAGCTCGTCGATGTTGCCTTTCGAAATTAATGCATTATATTCATTACAAATTGATTCTATTGCACTCGGAGTAAGGTAAGATGCAAGCGGCTGGAAACGAATTTTTTTATTGCCTTGTGTATCGATTTCTTGAATAATGTTATCGCTATTCTTAAATTTACCGCCAATTGACGATGCAGAAAATTTATATAGATCTCTATGCAATTGAAGGATAATATTAGGGGATAAATTGATATATTCATAACTTGAATGGACAGTATTCAACACATCGCGGTATCCGGCTATTTCTTCTTCATCGCGATTTCTTGGTGTAGTTTTTTGTTTCATTAACTCGCCTAGGCGCGAAGCGGTCGTAACAATACCTTCAATTTTATTTGAAGCCTCGGTACTTTGTATTTTGGCTATTTCTATAAGGCGATCTAACTTTGTTGGTTGTTGAGATAAAAAAAATTCTTGTCTGCCTTTATGTTCGTGGATTTCGGCAACAAGTCCCAATATTTCTTTATCCCAAAGCATGTCCTCATAAATTTTATAATTAAAAATCTTCATTCTGCTACCTCAAGGTTTAATCTGCATAATTATAACAATCAGTGTGCAGAAAGTCAAGCGTAATTTAGACAGAAACTCATAGTTTAAAAATTAACGAGTAGTCATTTAATATTTCCCTAGTCTTGTCAAAATAGCTTCTATCAATACTATTATAAACTTTTAAAGTTGTGGTAACATCTTTATGCCCTAAGAGAAGTTGGATTGCTTTTGGGTTCATGCTGGATTCAAATAATATCGTCGAATATGTATGACGCAATTTATGGAAAGAGATTTGTTGATTATGAAAGTTGTGTTTTTTTAAGAACTTTTCAAAAAACTTTCTAGTCGCACTGTAGCTTCTAAGCATACCTTTATCGTTACTGAAAACTAAATCATCTTTTGAACAGAATGAAGTACCGCTTACTGATTGTAGTTCAAGGCGTTTATTTCTCCATTCATTTAAAATTTCAAGTAAAATATCGGGAATAGGGACCTCTCGATTACTCGCGGCTGTTTTTGTAAATGAGATACAAGTAGTGCGATTAAGTATTTTACCATAAGAATCAAATATTGTTTTGGTTGATAAAGAAGAGGATACATAAAGATTTTTTTGCGAAAAGTTTATGTCGCCCCATTTTAGAGCTAATGTTTCGCCAATCCGCAGACCTGTCAAAAGCATAGTTAGGCAAAGCGGTTTGAAGAAATAATGTTGTTTAATAATTTCTATAAATGGCGTTCTTAGTTCTAATGGTATAGCTTTATATTTATTAAATGTGTGTCTGTCTTTTGTCATAATTTTTACTTTTCGAATAGGGTTGTTTAAAAGCCAATTATTATCTAAAACATATTCAAAAAATTGCGACAATAAAAACTTTACTTTTTTAACTGTGTCTAACGCATAATCTTCAGAATATAGCTTATTTAAAAATCGCTGGATAATAATTGTAGTAACCTCATTTATTTTTAGGTGACCGATTTCAGGCAAAATATAAAGTGTGGTTTTTGACATAATCCCTTCAAAGGTTCGCGAAGAGACTGTCGGCTTCTTAAAAGTTAGCAACCAATTCATAAAGATAGGATGCAAGGATTCTTTAACAAATGCGAGTTGTCCAGTTTGCATTTTTTGACCGAGTGTAACAACTAATTTTGTTGCAACTTCTGCTCTTGAATGTCCATAAAAAGTTTTTCTTAACCTTTTACCATTATTATCAAAACCATTCGATATGCATGCTACCCACAAACCATCTTTTCTTTGATAAATGCTTCCTTCATTATTACCTCTTTTGTGATAATGTCGTTTCATAAATACTCCTGTATAAAATAAATTTGCGTGGCTGTAACTGGCTGTATTGGCACGCTAGAAATCATTATAATAAACCTGATTAGAAAGATACAATATTATTTATAGGCAACTCATTTTTTCGCACAAAAAAACACTAGAACTCTTCTTATTTAGGGAAGAGTTCTATTAAAAAACATAAATAACGATTAGAATAGGCATATTTGAGCTGTTTTAATGCAGTTTTTGCGCTTTTATGCGAATGGTAGACCTCGTCCTTGGTAAGGACGAGGTCCCGGGTTCGAATCCCGGTAACAGCTCCAAAAAATCCACTATATATGGTGGATTTTTTCATTTAATGCCACAATATATAGTCTCTAAAAAATCCATAAAATATTTGTCGTAAATTTGTTGCAAATTGTCGTACGAGTTTGGCAAGCAAAAACATAAAAAATCCGCCTGTTTTTCAAAGCGGATTTTCTTTCTAAAACGTCCTAAAACTGCCTATATTTGTCGTAATTGTCGTAAACTGTCGTACGATTTTTGGAGCACTTTTCATGCTCGCAGCTATTAAAAATTCATGCTTCATCGCTGGACATTTTCGCACTTGGTATAAAAAGAATAACGATATGTTAGATTATATGCTTTTCAATCTCTTCTATCATCTCAATAGAAATTTCATTTGTCAACGGATCAATTAGATACGGAATTTGAATCACGTCTTCGTCGATATTTTCTCTAACGATATGCTTACCCCGCTTTATAATATTAACGATAATACACTTTTCACCATTAACTTTATTGAGTTTACGCTTAATGCTCTCAATATAAGTTTTTGGATCTTTAATAAACAGTTTCCAATGTTTAAAATCAAAATATATATTTTTTAGTTTAAAATCAAAAAATTCATATTGAGTATAGTCATCAATTTCTTTTAGTTCCCACCCTAATTGTTCTTCAAGTATTTTTTTGCCTACGACTTCTCCAAGAGCTCCTTTGTAAACTTGATTGTACAATGATGGCGTCATTACATATTGACTCCTTTTCCAAATGCCCGCATATTTTTCGGTTTGAAAGAGCTCTTTAACGCAAGGAATAGACATCATTATCGGCAATTCACAATCTTGTGCCGACACTTGAGTCATATCCTCTCTTGTATCTAATTTTAGATCTATAATATTAAAATTGGCATCCGGTTTATATGAAAACCCATTTGTTTTTGTGTCAAATCTAAAATACAAATCCTCATATTTATCAAGGACAAAATCTGTTGTAGGATTACGCAGAACATAATCCCGAAGTGCTTGCCACTCATTTACTTTGGTAACGGAAGACCTGACAGTATAGGCGTTTTGCCTTATTTTTACAGAAGCCGCCTTACTTTTGCGGGAATAATCTTGTATGGTTGAAACCTTTTGTGTTTCAATAGTTTTATTAAGCAGTTCGCTGAATTCTTTATTAAGTATTTTGTCGGCTAAAATATGCTTTACACGTTGCGCTCGTTCGACAATTTCAGTGTCGGCATATATATGAATTTGTTTATTTTTATTTCTGCAACGACAAATACGTCCGATTGCTTGAATCGCTAATTGCGTGGTATGACAACACATATCAGAATTTTTATTGTAATACGGGGAATAAAAATCCGAAAAGAAAACTCTTCTAAAACCGCTGACGACGTTTTGCCTATATTGACCGTTTGTTATTTTATCGTTTAAATACAAGCTTTGTTGTTGATATAAATATTTAGATAAGTCTCTAAATTTATCATCAGAATCACTATCAAGCCTTTGCGTAAGGTTGGTAGGCGTCATCAAATAAATACCGTCAAAGTCCTTTTCAGGCTTACCTTTTTCGTCTATAATCAATTCATTTTTGATACTATCTGGAATCGCATACTGAATGTTCTTGCCGGATCCGAGCGTTTTATATGTACTGATTAAAAAACATTTCCTATTTTCTGCCAAGCTTTCATAAACTTTTTGCATCTCTTCATCAAAATTATCGCTTTGAATAGCATAATGAGAAAACTTGTCATATCCGTTGTTAGCGGCAGCATCCAAAAACATTTCTTCTAGTTTCTTAAAATCCAGCTTATTATCGTCATTTCTCGGGAATCTGTTCTGAAAAACAATAAACGAATTAATATTTTTTGTTCCGACCTCATTATATAAATATGTCAGCTTAACCATCATTAAAAAATAATAAGCATCCAATCCTTAGTCTCAGACATCGCCATATACTTTTCCAACAAATTTCCTTTGAAAATATGTTTTAATAAAAGTTGTGCTTTTTCTTTATCCGAGAAAGTATTAAGGTCGTCAATCAATGAAACGCTAATCTTTACTTGATCATATATTTTCTGACTCTCTTTAAAATCTTCTTCGATACGTGCTTTATCATCTGATAGTATTTTTATATACTTATTTTTCAGTACATCGCTTATATATATTAAATCATAATTACCGATAACTGTTGGTATTGTCGCGGTGGCCGAGATGCCCACTAATCTAGCTTTTTCGGCAATCAAGATGATCAGGTTTTCGGGCGTTGTTTCAAAATTAAATTGATGAGCTATAGACTGTAAATCATGATAATTACTATCCTCGATTTCAACAAACTTAAAACCTTTTCTTGTTATATTCTCATTGCTTTCAATGCTATATCTGCCGTCAGTTAAAATGTTTTGGAGATAATCTCTATTGTCACCATTTAAGTTGAACGCGGAGAGTATCGTCATTAAAGCCTCATCTTGAGAGTATTTGTATTCAAACTCACCCTGCTTATTTGTGTTAACGGTACGGAAGTAATTATTGCTTAAAAACTTAACTCCATTAACAAAAAATTTAATACAGTCCTGAACGTCTCTTAATAATTCATTCAATGACTTATTCGGAATATAAAAACTATTAGCTGTCAATTTGATGTAATTCTCATTTCTATCGTCTTTAACAGCTAAATGTTTTCTTGAATTGTCTGTGTAAACAGTTATATTATTACCGTCGTCAAATAAAAAAGCTCTATTATCTTTAAATTCAGTGCTTTTTAGCAATAAATCAAAATTATGTTTTTCGTAAATTGCTTTGAATTTTTCTTTGTTAATCTTTAATATTTCTGTTGATGTAAAATACCTGATACTATTTTCTTCTACGGCATTCTCTTCTTCGTTTTGCTTTTTTTCGGCCATTTTCAAAAGTTTTTGAGGGAATTCAAGTCCTTGCAAAACATAATGAATATTGGTAAACAGGCTAATAATGTCAACATTAATTTTTAGACTGTTATCGATTATCTGATCTAATACGGTCTGCTTAGTCGCATCAAATTCGTCTATAAAAACTACTGAATTATTGATAATACTATCTGAATATACAAAAAAGGGCATTCTGTAAAATACGCTGATCGGAGAAAAAAATTTTGCCGTCGTCATAAACACGACTTTTTTCTTTTCCATTTCGGATATAGGATAAATTTTTCTGAACCATTCATTCTTTTGAATAAAATCTCTTTTATCTACAACGGATTTACCATTAAAATAGTTCTTCTTTATAAATTCGCGGAATGCCGGCTCTGTAACTGTGGCAATTTTATTTTCGAAACTGCCGATTGCTTTTTGTTTTTTTATGAAAGACTGATTATTTGTTTGAAGATCTTTTTTCTCCCGCTCTAAGTCTTTAAGTATTTCAATGTCCGATTTTAATGCTTTGTATTCTTTGGATTTTTTTATTTCTTCTTGCGGGATTTCGATTTTGTCCCAATTCTCAATAACATCCTCGTCAAAAGCTTTAATTCGTGCGCATTTCACTTTTTCATTCTCGGCGAGCTCTTCACATAACTCCTCATAAGGTAAGTTGGTTTTAAGATTAGTAATAAAAAACATCCTTTCAACATTTTGATGTTTTTCACCGCTCAAGTATTCTTTAAGAATTTTTTTAACAGCATAAGTCTTGCCAAATCCTGTCGGAGAATCTAACAAAAATAAACCGCTATCATTATTTTCTATAAATTTTTCTATCGCTAATTTCACAATTTGTCCTTTGCCTGATTATTTTTATCTAACCAAATTCAACAACTGACTGTAATCCGTTATGGCGTCATACCTGACTTTGCTGGTTGAAAGGTCATTGAATAATTTCCTTGCGCATTTAATTTTTGCGTCTTGAATATCATCTCCCGTTAAACCAAGCGAATTCAATTTGCCTTTTGTTTCAGCGACAAAATAAATGTGTTTTATGCCGCAGTTGTCTTTGAAGGCAATTGCCCAGTCAGGGCTGTAATCTCCCACAGGCGTAGGTATTTGAAAGGTCCTCGGCAATTTAGCATAGACCACGACTTCTTCGGCTGCGTCCATTGCTTTGGCTAAATTTTTCTCAATATCAGAATCGACGAAAACTTTATTGAGAATATGTTTCCGTGCGTCTTGAGCATTTTCATATTCGAGCGCTGTTTTCTGAAGAGTGAATATGTCATTGCCGTACGGATCGGCCGCGGCTATGTTGTAAGTGATGTGATCAACAAGCGTAGTTGCTTTTTGTTCTTCAATGATTTTGCTGACTTTTGCTATAAACTCTTCCGGATTGGCCTGAAAAAGATTGAATTTGTCTTTACTTATTTTGCTGAGTATTTCAACTGCCGTGCGACGGGTGAGCGTAGCCGCTTTTGCTATCTCTCCGACCAAATCATAATCGATATCGGAATCAACTGAGCGCATCCTCTCGGTTCGTGTTTTCTCGCCGTAGAAAATGTCCTTTTTCTTGAGCTGCTCGGCATCCATTTCTTTACGCTGTTCGCTCCATGTGACGGTATATTGCAGCTCGCTAACTTTCAGCCCCTCATTAATTGCATTGACTACATTGTCAATTAGTTCTTTACTATCAAAGTCAACTTGATAGGCGTAGCGGTGATTGATTTCGTTCCACAGCGCCTGGAATTCGGTCTTGTCAAAGTTTTTGTTAGGCGTGATAGTTTTCTTCGGGTTGTTGCCGTTCTCAATCATGCCTTTCAGCATATTCGGATTATAGACGCCTTGTATCAATTTATGGATGCTGTCGGCATACGGCGCAAGTTCTTCAGATAGCGGCTTGAGTGTTTGCGCGGTCAAGCCGTTGCGATACTCTTCTGTCACATGGTCTTTATTGTCAATGTAGTCATGCTTTACAAGGTATTTGTAAATTTGCTTTGCCATGTCTTTGTTGACCGTTATGCGGTTGTCTTCCGCGTCGAAAAGCAGTTTGCCTTCAAAAAAGTGTTCGTTGGCCTCCGTGGGCTTGTCCTTAATGACTTCCTGCATTTCGCTCTGGAAGGCGGCAACAAAATCCTTATACGAATCGGTGGCAATAACCGTGAGTTTATTTATCTTGTGGAACAGCGAATCACTCTTCGTATATTGCCTGTCTACCAGTTCATAGAACCAGTTTCGGCAAATGCGAAGCCCGCGCCCGATTTCTTGGCGCTTGCTAATTTTGCTGTCGCTTTGTTTAAGCGTACAGATTTGGAATACGTTCGGGTTGTCCCAGCCTTCCCGCAGCGCAGAGTGACTGAATATAAAACGTACCGGATGCTCCAAACTCAGCAATAGTTCCTTGTTTTTTAAGATGAGATCGTAAGCGGATATATCATCGCTTTCGCCGGTCTTGCGGTCTTCCGTGCTGTCAATGTCGCGTTTGGTCTTTTTATCTATGGAGAAGTAGCCTTTATGAACTTTATCGGCATCCATACACATTTCTTTAAGGTAGGTGAGATATTCGCCTTGTGCGGTTTCCAGCCTTCGATTAAGTTCCGCGGCGTACTCTTCTTCGAAAATGCGTTGGTATTCGCCTTTAAGTTCTTCTCCGTTTTCGCCGTATTGCCTGTATTTTGCTACTTCATCTATAAAAAACAACGATAAGCATTTAATGCGTTTTTTATAAAGTAGCTCCGCTTCCTTTTCAAAATGGCTGGCGATTGTTTCTCTTATCTGTATCCGGCGAAGGTCTTTTTCTTCCTTAAATCCGCGAGCTTCTTTAACTTTCAGTTTCTCACCGTTGGCAAAGGTCACTTCACACACGCCTTCTCTACCATCTATCTCGGTTATTATGTATCGGTCGGCATATTGAGACATCTCACCACTTTTATTGTAAAGATTGTCGCCTTTTTCAAGAATACCGGTCACTCGCTTGACTTCGCCGCTTTTAAGCTTGCGCTCATATTCCATTCTTACCTTAGGAGCCGCATCCGAGATTATTATGTCTTGAAGATAAAGGTATTTGCCCGTGCCTTTAAGGTTCTTGATATCAAAGCCTTTTACTTCGATTTTCTTTACTAAAAACTGATTATAAGCGACGAGGGCATCCAACTGGTAGATCAGGTTGTGTTCTTTGACATGAGTTGCCGAATAGTTGATTGAAAATAGTGCCTTAAACTTGCGTAATCCGGCCTGTGTTGCGCTGCCACCGAGCTTCTGCGGTTCGTCAAGTATAAGGATGGGGCGGTTTGCTGAAATAACGTCGATGGGCTTGCGGTCCTGAAATTTCTCGGTAGGGTTGTCAATGATATTGCTGTTTTTTGTACTGTTGAACGCCTGGTAATTAATTATCATTACCTGAATACTGTTTGAAGTTGAAAAGGTATCTAACCTTGTCAGGTTGTCGCTGTCGTAGACAAAATATTGAGCCTTCTTCTTGTAAGTGTCCATGAAGTGGTCTTCCATCTGCTCGAAGGATTTTTTCACGCCTTCACGGATAGCAACGCTTGGCACGACCACAATGAACTTGTTCCAGCCGTAACGCTCGTTCAGCTCGAACATGGTTTTTATGTAGACATAGGTTTTGCCGGTACCGGTTTCCATTTCTACATCGAGGCTTACCATGCCGATTTCTTGGTTAAGCTCTTCGCTTAAGCGGTCTACCCGATAGCGCTGCTGTGTTGCACGAATGTTGACAAGCAGTTGCTCTTCGTCTAAAGCAAGCGGGGCGTTAGCAAAGCCGATGTCGTAATCAGCTTGAATTTCTTCAAATGAAAACTGTTGGCCTGCTTTTTTATTACCTAAGTCACGGGTATATTTTGCGGCGTTAGAATAAGGCTGTCCTTTAAAAACTCCGGCGACCGCCCACACGGCGTCAGTCTGATATGATTGTATTTTAAATCGGAATTTACTGCTCATTTGTCGCTCCTTCTCAAAAAAAAGTGTCTGCTTTTGCCATTCTCTCTGTCCATCCGTCAACAGGATCATTGTATTTGCGCTGAATCCAGAAGGTACCGTCCTTTTGCACTTCATATTCAAAGCGTTGTGTGTACTCTTTGTTGTCGCATGTGAATCCAAAGTCAACGCTTATTTTTCCCTTGGATGCATAAAGATTAGGAATCTGTACAGCAAATGGATATCCATCTTGTATGGCCGCAGTCACGGCGAAGCATTGTTCTATCACTCTTTTGTCTTCCGCAAAGTCCTGTTGCAAATCCAATTCTATTCTCTTTACATTAAAATCATAAATAGTAGTTTTGCTGTTAAGCTTCACTAGAAAGTATAATCTTTCGGCACGATGATCAGTTTTTGTGTCGAAAGGCGTTCCATCAGTCTTTATTATTTGAAGTGGTGGCTTGTAGTCTTCTTCTATTGGTTTCAAGTAATTAAACTTGTCTATTGAGCTGTCTGACTTCACGATTTTATGCGGAACTTGTCCGTGCCATCTCGCAGTCACTAACAATCCAAATTTAGCAGTTCGCCCTTCGCTGTACATGTTGTCTTTTCCATCAATTATAACGGAAATGTTTGTATTGTTTGTTGTATTTTGGCTATTGTCGTTAATAACTGATCCATTCGTAGCCTTGTTGTTTTTCTTGTTTCCCTGCTGAATTGTTGTATTTTTCTTTGAATCTCCTTTTTTTCCAAATATGCCCTTTATACCGTTCCAAATGACGCTAAAAATTTTTGCCATCATGCACCTCCACTTTGGTCTTGGAACTATGGGTATCTTCATAGAAATTTCTATGTTTTATCTTTATATCTTGCACTACTAACAAGTCAGAGTTTATTGCTTCGCAGCAATCATTCGGAAAAAATATTACTGCATTTTTCCCTCTTTTTTTCAAGGAGCTTTTATAAATCAAACCATCTAGTTTTAAATCTTTAACGATTTTGGCTACTCTTTGTGTAGAATTATAATCGTTTTCATCCCCATAATTCGGAATAGAAAATGCATGGCTTATGGCTGATTCCATTGAACTTCTTTTTGAATCTTTTTTGCCTTCGTATGGTTTTGCTTTTGTCAAATCTAGCATTCGTAGATCTCTAGTAGGCGTTATTTCGGCAATACTGACTTTTTGCCCTATAATCGGTTTAGCTTCATAAATACAAGTGTCTTTGTCAAATGCAACATATAGAACACTTTCGCCTTTTTTGCTTGCCCTTGATGGTTGTGCTTTTTCTTTTGGCGGGTTCATTGATTTTCTATCAGAGTAGCCTCTAAATTTGTCATTAAGCAATAAATCCCTCTTTTCGCTATCTTCAGATATAGCCAACTCAAAAATCGCTTCAATTGCTGTTTCGTAACTTGGATTTTCAAGGTACTCAACAACCTCTTTCTCTTCGACCTCAATCAATGGTTTTAATTTATCGATAATTAGGTCAATACCTACTGTTCTCGCTCTATAAAAATTTTCGCCTTTTTTCAAAGTTCGTACCAGTTTCTCAGAAATTTTTTGAACTGCTTTCTCCATTAATCCCAATTCTTCGCTTGTCAGCTCGTCTTTCTTGGCTAAATGATGGAACTCGTGCCATCGTATATCGTTCTCGAATAAAACAATAAGAGCAACAAATAAAGCTATATGTGGTGATATGTTGTCTTCTGTTATTTCCATGATCAAAGCACCTCTACTTTGGTTTTAGGGCTATAGGTGGCGAAAAGTTGCTCGACGTTGGTACGGGTGGCGTCGTTGGCGATTCCGCTGTCGAGAAATACGCAGCATTCGGGGAAAGCTTTGCTATTTCTTTTACGGCGTCGGTATTTATTTTTTTATCAAACAACAAATTAAGTCGATAATGCCAAAACCGGTTTCGCCTACTATGTAGTAAGTTTGTTGTCCGTTTGCCGTGGTTCTTTTTTCAATTTTTGAGGATAGGGAAACACCCTTGTCCAGCATGACTTGGAAGAGGATATCTTCGGCTGTACGGTCGTCCTTAATTGATATATCCAACGCTAACAACATGTCTTGAGTATATGCCTTAGGATTGTAATAAACTTCTTTCATGTTACTGTCGTCCAGTTTTAGTATGCGGAAGCCAATATCCAAGTTAGGCGCGGTCATGCGGTTTTCTTCGGCTATTTTCTGCCCGGCTCGACGGATTCTCTCTTTACCGATATCACAAAGAGTTTTGTAGCCCGCTTTGTAAGCTTCGCTATCCTTTGCCATTTCTTCTGGTATTTGAATCATTATGAACTTGCGAATTCCGCCATCCTCGGCATTGAGTTGCATCACGGCATGTGCTGTGGTTGCCGAGCCGCTGAAAAAATCTAGAATGGTATCATCTTTTCTCGTTACAATAAGTGCAAGATACTTTATAAGCGCAGTTGGCTTCGGAAAGTCAAAAAACTTCGCTCCAAATAAATCAATGACTTCACTGCTACCGTTTTTTGTGTTAGCTATGTTTGAAAGCACAGTTTTGGGATTGTACGTGCCTCGTTCTTTTTCATAAAAAAGTATACCTTGTTTATTAAAGTAAAAGCGCACCACTTTTTGTCCTTTTGAGTCGTATGTTTCCTTCCCGGCAATCCAATCCCTTACTTGATTAGCCATTCCCCATCCAGCCTTAATTGTGGTTGGTGCTACTAGTTGTCCGTTTTTGAATTCCATCTTTTCGGATAGAATGAATTGCTGTTCGCTTCCACCTAGCACACCCTTGAAAGTCGCGTTTGTTCCTTCAAAAGGAAAACCTATTGGGAATGTGATTTCGGATGCTGGGTTAGCTCTTGAAATCTTTTTTAAAGCACCATGTACAATATTATCATCCTCTATGGCATCAAAATTCGGAAGTTGGCCTTTATCCTTTGCATAGACTACTATGTACTCATGCGAGCGTGTGAAATGTCCAGCAGTAGTGCCCGTACCTAAATCCCAAATTGCTTGTGCAAGCAGGTTGCCTTCGCTAAAAATTTCATCGGCAATTTTCCGTAAATTTCCAATTTCATTGTCGTCAATGCTGATTAAAATTACGCCATCATCCGTGAGTAAGTCTTTAGCAAGCTTTAACCGCATGTACATCATTGAAAGCCAGTCGGAATGGAATCTTCCGCTCGTGTCTTTGTTGGTTTCCATACGATTGCCTTGGTCGTCCTTTTGATTGCTCTTTATAAGGTATTCATCCGCATCCTCAGCAAAATTGTCATTGTAGACAAAATCGTTGCCCGTGTTGTAAGGAGGGTCTATGTAAATCATTTTGACTTTGCCGAGGTAGGTTTCATGTAGCAGTTTCAGCACATCGAGATTATCGCCTTCTATGTAAAGATTCTCGGTTGTATCAAAGTTCACGCTTTCTTCCCGGCAGGGGCGCAGAGTTTTTGCGATAGGGGAATTAGCGGTCAAAATAGCTTGGCGCTTGCCGGACCAGTCCAGCCGATAACGCTCATCTTTGCCTTCCACAAGCACGCCGGAAAGTTCTCCCCGCAACAAATCAAAATCGACCTTTTTTACAGGCTTGCCGTCTTCAACAACCTCGGTCACGCAATTCGGGAATTTCCTTGCAAGGAACTCTATATTTTCTTCCACCAAATTCTTACTTTGCATCTTTAGCTTTTCCATTTGTACGCTCCTTTTGTTTTACGCTTTCTTTATCAGTC
>JALQSN010000807.1:0-21489 GCA_023690525.1 Holotrichia oblita | reverse complement strand
TGTCAAATCTACTAATGCTATTTTCTTTTTCATTAAAATAAGGCGCAATAATTTTTGTTATATTTACTTTATATCCGAAATAAGTATTTAATTCAATATTCTGTTTATGTTCTTCAAGCCATTCAATAAGATAATCGCCGAACAATTGCTTAGTTTCTTTTATATCAATTAATTCTTTGTTTACTACATCAAGTATTTCTTCTTTTTTTAAATCACCTGTTGTTTCGTCAAAATTATTTCTAAAATCTTCTAATGCCTCTAAAGCTCGTTTTTTATTTCCTTTTATTGCTTTTATTCCGGTTTTATACCATTTTTGTTTTGATTTATTTTCTAAATTTTTATAGTTGATAACAGCATAATATAATCCTTTCTTTATTTGTAAATTTCCAGATATCATACTTTATCTCCGGCATTCTTCATTTCAACACCTAAATTGTCAGCTAACGATTTTTTAGAAATCATGTATACCCTGCCTACTCTTCTATATTTAACTTCGGAATTATTGATAAAACTATAAGTTGTTGTTCTACTTATATTTAAATAATTACATAAATCTTTAATGTTCAGTAATTCAGGATAATCATCAAGATTTTTTTCTTTCATAAATTTTATTATTATTCTCCTTTTTTATCTACATTCTAGAATTATTAAAATTCAATAAATTTCTTGACTTTACCGCTTTTCAGTTTTTTACTGAAAAGACTGTTTAATTTTTCTATAACATAAGCCATGCCTAAACCCTTAGAATTAGGTATCCAAAGTCCTTGCGGACTGAATTGACCGCCGTCCATGCAATAATCGTATAGCTTAAGATGTGTTTGCTTTAATCTGACAAATCTGCTTACTCCGCCTTTCATCGTGTCCATATGCGCGCCGTAACCGCAATATACGCAAAATTTCGACCTTTGCACACCGGAGCATTTTAATCTTGAGCCGCACCCAGACTGACAAACCTGCCCTTTTTCATCTAATTCCTGAATTTCGCCGTAAACAGAAGCAATCGGAATTTTCATAGTTTTTATATATTCTAAAATATTTTGTTCTGTCCAGAATGAAAGCGGTTTGCTTACAGGAATATTCGCGTCAAAGGCGTTACAGCCTGTTTGCGCAATAAGCCATTTTGCGACGGTGCGATTCTTCAGTCAATGTGCCCACTATCGCGTTTTTATCTTTAGCTAATGGTCTTTTTTTAAATATTAAGCAACATTTATCCGACAGAAAAAAATCTGTTTCAAGCAACGGAAGATATTTAACATACCTCTGATTATATTTACTGAACTTTATCCCATCAGGATATAATCCGTTCATTCGCCTGATTGCCCAAAGGCTTCCGCGCCTTGCGTTATAAACATTCTTAGTTAATTCTTTACTTATAAACGGATAACCGTATTTTGCTATTACATTAGGAAATACGCTGTCTGTATCAATAATCGGTTCAAAATTAAGTTTAGGTTTTCGGGTTTCAACATAATCCCACGACTTTGCGAAAGCCTTAATTTCAGGGTACTCAAGTCGCGTATCCGCAAATACAGCTTTGATTGTTGGATAAATACTTCGGCATAAATACAGTAAAACTGTCGAATCTTTTCCTCCGCTAAATGAGACATAAACATTTTCAGGCCCGCCGTGTTTTTCCACCCATTCCATTATTACAGCAACACTTCTGCCTACTTTAATATGCAAAGGCATAGAGCGTAACATATCTAACTCTTGTTCGGTTCTTGTAAACTCTACCGGCATTTTCTGCCTTTAGATTTTTTAACAATTGGTTCTTCGGTTTCTTCCTTTTCTTCATAATTCTGGCAAGCGATAAGCTCAGCCCTATAAGATTGACGGCAATCATTTTTGCAAGTATTGCAAATTTCGTTATAAGTAAGAAATCCTGTCTTGGGATTAATGAAAAAATCCCATTCTTTTTTAAATTTTTTTGTAAAACGCGGCATTCCGCATACCCCCTTTTTTTACCCTATTTTGGGACCTTTTTTGACACTTTTTTCGATTATAAGCCACGAAAAAAACTTGCAAGACATAATTATCGAGCAAGCCTTTCCGTGTCTTAAAATTAAATTTTTTCTACATTTCAAAGTATGTTTTTGAGCTTATTTCAGGCTTTGTTTCGCGGGAGTAATGCGGCTGAGAGCGTCGTTAATCATTTCCGCGCCGTAAGTCGAATTGTAAAGTCCCCTGTCCCATTTCGGCCTGTATAATCCGCTGGAGCGATAAATTCTGTCAATCTGATAAAAATCGCTCGTCCACCACGCTAAGACAGAAATAAAAGAATAATCGGCGTTCGAGTGAGATTCATAACCGGATATATTACCGCAATAAAGTTCATTAAACTTTTGTCCCTGCCTGCTTTTTGTTATTTCGGCTATTAAGTCATAATCCGTTTGTTCGTTCGGAATTTGCGGCCTGCAAATTCTCGGCGGCTTTATCCCGATAAAGTCATAATTAACTTGCTCTATGACATGAGAATAATTTTTAATCTCTTTACAGCCATTTAATAGATTCCCTGTCAGGCACACAAAGCGAAGCCTGTCATACATCTCTAATCCTTTGCTGTCATTTCGTTTTAAGCAATCCGACGGTAAACTTCCTTTAATAAGAATATGTATTCCAGTTCCGCTTACAGAGCTTTCGGTAAAGGTGTCCGGAAAGATATTCATAAGCTTTTTTGCTTCTTCAGATAGAATTTCGCCGGTTTCTTTATTTCGGGCATGATCTATATCTATAAAGGTAATACCTTCCGTAAGTGAAAAAGTTAACCCGTTAAATTTATATTTTTCACAATATTTTTTCGCGTCGTCAAAATATGCCCATGAAAAGGGCTCATTACATCTTGCTTTTAATCCCGTAACCGGGCTTATGATTTTTTTCTTGCATTTATCTTCTTCTATATAAGTTCTGTAACAAGTCCATTGTTTAAGTTTTTTTAATTCCTTTGGAATATTATCGTAATTCATTTCATTTACATCTGAGAATTCTGCATCCGATTTCGATTTTGAAAAGTTGTATAAATCTCCGAAGTACTTAAATTATCAGCAATAAAATCCTCAAGAACATTCCAATTATCCACGCCGCAAATTCCACTATCAAGCCATGCTTCCCATAGATATTCTAAAATATTATTGTTATCATACAGTTGTTTATAATGCTTTTCTTCCAAATGATTACTGTCGTTGCAAAGCATTTCAAACATTTCATTATAGAACACTGTCGTGTAAGCTGAAGAATAAATATCCTCATTGCTTTCATTTAATAAGTTATCTTTAAACATACGGTATTCATCTTCAATTTTTTTGCCAACTAATTCTTTATAATCCATAAAATTTTCTCCTTATTTTTTTACATACTGTCGCTGTGGTCAGCATAGCGGACATAATCCTTTATAAATTTTTTCAAATCTTTATATGTACTCACATTGCAATCTTCCCAAAGCCTGTATGTTTCCCAAAGCGTATCTAAAATTTCACGGTTGCCGTCAAGATATTTATAGTCAATTTCAGTTAAGCCGTTTTCCGAAGTCGTAAGAAATTCGCGTATATTATTGTAAAAATAATGGCATTCCGCGCTTTCAAATATTTCTTCTACCGGCTTTTTTAGTTCGGCTTCCTTATATATTAAAAATTCGTTTTCTATTTTCCTTTTTACTTCATTTCTGTAAAACATCTTTCGTAGCGCCTTCTATCAGGACATTCCGCTAACAGAATCTCTTTCGTAGAAATATTGCTGTAAATTATCCCTTATATTTTCCCAATTTGAAATCGGGTACTCAACCTGCATAAGGCTATACTCCCATATAGTATTAAGTAAGTTTTTTTCTTTAGATAAACTGCTTATCTCTTGTTCTGTTAAACCGTTTTCATTGCTTTGGAAGAAAACACAATGCGCCATATAAAAATAGTTTTTAAAGCATTCGTCAAAAATTATATTAGGCGTTTTTGACATTTGTTCGTTCCTGAAAGCTACATATTCTTTTGTTATCCGGTTTTTAAAAAATCTGTAATCGTCATCCTTTACATCTCCGCTCTGACTAAATTATAAGTGCGCGTTTCCCCTTCGTATTCGTAATCTTCCGTTTCTTCGGAAGATTCATCATTAACGATTATTCTGTATGTTCCGGTTGTAACGTCAAATTCAAATTCCTCGCCGCGCCCGAACATTTTAAAATATGTTTCATAAGCTTTCGCGCTGTTTTTAGAATAATAATTCGTCAGAACTTCTTCACCGTTATCTAAAATCATACGGCCCGCAAGTTCGCCGGGAATATCGCCGGCGTATTCATATATAAATTCGTTTTCCGAGAATAGTTCAGATAATGCCCGCATTAATTCGCAGACAGTATTATTATTTGTTTCAAAATAAATTACGTTATCCTGAATATAACTGCTTATAGAGTTTTCTTCAGTACCCCAATTTTGACTGACCCAATCATAATAATCTAAACTGCCGGAATATAAGAGATTAATGGCCAATTTCTCGCCCATAAATAATATCTGTTCCCTGATAAGCCTTCTTCTTCAAATAAGATTTTCTCGCTTTGTTCAATTTCATTTACCGGGAGTCTGTCATTGTAAAAATATCCTTTTTCGCCCTGATTATTAATTTCCGCGTAGAAATCAAAATAGTCGGTTTTATTTACTTTCTCGTTCATATCCCCGTAGTAATTAATCAATGGATTGACCGAAGTCAGGTAAAGCTCGATATATCTATGCGCGCCATCGGGCCTTAAAAAATCTAAATCCGCGGGAACCTGCTTGATTTGTCTGAAATCCAATTCATTACATCCCGAATGTTCGTTAATCGGGCAAATTGTTTGTATTACCTCGTTTACATTATCTCCGTTAATTATTAAACGGTTAGAAAATATCATTATTTTTTTCTCCTTTTTTACATTTGAATTTCGTTTGAGCAATTTTTAATTTCTGTTAATTTAATCATTGGAAGCGGAAGTGAATATATGTCTTTAAAGCTATAGCTTATTTCACTGCATTCCTGAGCCGGAATATTATATAATTCCGGAATCGGAAACATCGGAAAAACTATTTCGTTTTCCGTATTTAAAATTTTACGGCACTGGCTGACAAAGCTTTCAACGGCTTTCATATATTCAGTAGTTTTGTAGTCTAAGCCGTCTTTTTTAGTGTTGTTTAAATCGTCTAAATGCCTTTTAGTGTATTTTTCTGTTTCGCTTAAAGCAATATGTAATTCAAGATACGGAATTATTTTATAATAAGTATGTATAAGCTCTTCCTCATTTTCCTCAATGCCGTTTTCTGCCGCGAATTTTTGCCACTGTGGAGTCAGCCTTGATTTAATATCGTTTTTTAAATTACAGATAAGGCTTTTACTGTTGTCGCCTATCTCCTGCTCCCCAATAATAATTTCGCTGTGGTTATTTTGAATAAAACTTATTTGATATTTTGTTTTGTAATACGGCTCACCGCTGTAATTATATCCGTTTTTATTAATGGTCTGCTGCAAATCGAAAAACCTAAATAAAGAATTTGCCGCGCTTAACGGATATTCCTCTCCTTCATGAAAGTAATAATCATCTTCACTCCATAGAATTTTAACTATCGGCTCCGAACCTGAATATTGTTCATTGTAATCCATAAAATCTCCTTTTTTAACTACATTTCATTATCTGGATTAATATATTTTTGTTCTTTTTTAAACTGATAAATCAGCCTGTTAAAACTGTTCATTACA
The DNA here is from genome assembly GCA_023690525.1 of Holotrichia oblita. Lineage (NCBI taxonomy): Eukaryota > Metazoa > Arthropoda > Insecta > Coleoptera > Scarabaeidae > Holotrichia > Holotrichia oblita. The sequence continues at coordinate 15,777 of JALQSN010000807.1, read as the reverse complement.
TCCAAATGATTATAATCATTTAAAAGATGACAATTATAAAGTTTTTTTAAAATATCTTCCTGATTCAACGAGTTTATTTGCTCCGGGCTTAATTGTTTTTCGCGCAAATAATATAATAAGTTTGCGTAAAATGTGGTTCTTTCGCTTTCTGAAATTATATGGTTCTTATTTTGTGTTAATAAATCTTCCGTATATTCCAGATATTCGTTTTCAATATTTAGAATTAATTCCTCTTGTAAATCATTCATCAAATTTTATCCTCCTTTACATTTCGTTTTGTTCTGTTTTTATACCTTGCCGATTATAATTCTCATCGTGATTATATCGATATTCCTCTATAAAAACTTCTATATCACTCCAAGTATTAACCGAGTAACCGGGCATATCTAAAAAATTCTCATACAATCGGTCTAAAATATCTACTCCAAACAGGCATAAAAATTCGCAGGTTTCTTCATTCAGATTATTTTCACCTTTAAAATAATTGTTCATTTCTTTATAAAAGTAAATTTTGCCGGAATAATCATAGATTTGGTCCAGCGAAAAGGATTTTACCCAATCTTTAAAGCACTCGTAATCTGCTTTCGAATAATCAATTAGTTTCTCTTTATATTTCATAAATCCCCCTTAATACATTTCCGAATGATTTTGGTTTTCCATCATTTTGTCAAATAAAAAACCGTATTCTTTGTTCGCGTTTTCTTTCATGACTTTTAAAACCTGATCTATGGAATCTGCATAATAGCTTCCGTCGCTTTCAATAACTTCGCCTTCTTCATCCTCGATTGTAAAATAATAATAATCGCTCGTAAGATAATCGTCATAAACCTGTATTTCATCCGCAAGTATTTTTGTTACTTCTTCTTTTGTTTCTTTGGATAAATTGCCGTACTCGTTTAGTACATCGGTTTTTGTGGCGTAAATCAAGCCTAATGTCCCACTGTCCCAAGGACACATGAACGAAGCAGAGGAAATAGTAATACCGCTATGGTCGTAAAAATATATTGGTTTCATGACAAAAATATCTTTTTGTAATTTTTTATCATTCCAAAAATCCTGAGAAGTCGGATACGGATTTTCATCACCTAAATCATAACGCTTATGCCAGCAATACATTTTACCGAGATTATCACAATCTCTGCGCGGATGCATGGGACTTTCGTCATAATCGATATGTAACGTTAAGCCTTTAGATTTTACATACATTTAATTGGTTTCCTCCTTTGGTTTTAATGCTTTTTCGTACTTACTCAATTCTTCGAGTATTAAATCTTTTGGCAGAATGTCCTTACAGAAATACGCGCTGGCAAAATGATTGCCTTTTGTATAAGTTAGATAATTTTCGTTTGTGTGATAGTCTATTCGTTTATCAAAGGCTAGTAACTGGAGTCCGCTTCTAAAGCATTTAAACCGCGATTGTCCCTGCAAGCTGTTTAAAGGCAATAAAATAGCAAACGGCTTCCCCTATTTCATAAAGCCGTTTTATAACCTTGTCTTTAAGTGAGAACGGAGGATTGGATATTATACAATCAAAATGCTCGTCAGGCAAATATTCAAAAAGTCCTGCCCGCTTTCTATATGAGTAAATATAATTTTATACCCGTGAGCTTTAAATGTTTGAACGAACGCCGACCATTCTTTATCGAACGGAAGCCATATCGTGTAATTTTTCGGTATATACTTTACAATCGGTTCTACGGCATAAAACGGAGTATAAACATTATCCGAGTCAGCATCCCGACCGCAAGTAAGATAGCCTATATTAAGCATTAAGCTTTCACATCTCCGTTTCGTCTTTTGTTAAAGCAATTTTTGCTTGCTGAAACGGCGCCGGGCGCGGCAGTCTGTTTATTAAATTCTTATAACCGTTAATTGCCCTTCTTTCCTCATTGGATAAATTAACAGAATAATCTTCCGGAAATACAGACATAAAAAACTCGTCTGAATTATTTAAGTTTCGGCGGTTTTTTTCGGTATAACGAATAATACCTTCAAAATAGCAGATTTTTTCAAAAGTCCGGTTTTTTGTTTTTAAATTGAGCTTTTTTTATTATTCGCCGCGTAACTTTTAAATTCAGATAAATGGTAATGAAGTATTAAATACGGTACAAAACTTTCGTTTATATATGTCCAGTATTTGGTGTAATCATCTAATAAGGCATTATAATTTTTTAAAACAAATTGCTGCCGTTTTTCATTATTAAGCGAATAATCCGCAAAAGTGCGGATATGAGATACGAGGCTTGAATTATTATCCCCTATATCTATAACCTGCTTATAGGTTTGTTTAACATTAAATTGCGTATAATCAATTTCAATTTTTGTTTTATATTTCTTCCTGTCTGCTATATCCTTGCTAAATTCCGCATCAAACAACTCCATTAAAAAATTATTAGCTTCATTAAAAAGGATTGTTTGACCGTTTTGCAGGCTTTTGTGTTCGCTTTTTATAATTTTAACTATCGGTTCTATAATTTCATTATCCATAAAACCTCACATTTCACTATTGTTTTCTTTTGTAACGGAAAAAGAATTTTGCAGGTTCGTGTAATCCCATTCATTATAGGAAGTATTTGTATGCCGTTCATCCTGAACCGCTTTTACAGTTTCGTCCCACTTTTGCAGGTCGGATGGCAGAATTATAATATGTTGTAATTTATCGTTATAAATTTTTGCTCCCCAGCCTTTTCATAAGGCATTGTACTTATACCGTCCGGATATACCAGCAGAAATTGATAAGCCGGCAGGGATTTTTCTTTAATCGATTTACAATATTCCGTTAAATCCAGTTCGTAAAGGTTACCGGTCGGCCAACCGCTCTCAATCCCCGTAATTTCTACAGCGTAGGCAATAACAGGCTCATTTGTAGGCTGGCTGAAAAATATAGAAGTATTATGTGCGGTTGTATCTGTTACATAAGCTTTACGCTCTGAGAAACAATGAGTTCCGTTACGCCGGCAAATCCAAATCAGGTTTTTATCAAAAGGATAAAAAGAATATGCCACGTCAAATATCGCTTGCTTGTCGTATTCAAAATCGCTTTGGTAATGCTCCGTGTTATGCCGCATTATATCGTTCAGGATTTCTATAATATTACAGTTGCTAAATTTTCTCATAATGTCTCACATTCTACGGTGAAAATGTTGCGTTCATAATCTAAATCAATCATAATTTCTTTCTCCTATTTCAAAATATTTATAGTTGCAAATTACATTTCCATGCAGTCATCATTATCGTCGTATTCTTCATACTCAGCTTCTTCAAAATTGTTTTCGCTTAACTCAACAGTCCAATCGTTAGAAAGCGAAAACAACGAGAGCTGGACTGTTTCAGGCGGGGTTTCCTGCATTTTGCGGGCACAATCTTCAAAAGATTTAAGATAATGTTCGCAGCGCTCGTGCCGCCGCATATCCACAAGCTTGTCATTTTTAATATAATATTCCAACCCGGTTGCGTAGCCGATTACATTATCCAGACAAAGTATATTTCGCGTCTTTGGCTTAAAATCGTTATAATGCTGTAATATATATAGATAATTAGGATCTGCTTTATATTTCGCCAGCGCCGCTTTTGCGTTTGCGCGGATTTCATCGGGACGCGCCATATATTTTGAATCTACTTCCGGCGGAATCTCTTTGTAATAGGCGTCAGGATAACCCAATAGTGTCGGGTTTTCCTCAAGCTTCCCACGATAATATAAAATGTGGTCGTTGAACCAGATTAAGGTTACCGCCGTCTTCATAAAACGGATCTGAACCGCCGTTTACATAGATATATTCCCAACGGTCATAAGCCTCTTGCAGACTTAAACCGTAGTCCTCAGATTGCTTTTTCATACTTCCTCCCACTCTACATTTCAAAGCCAAAAAAATTTAATTGTTTTTGCTGCGGCGGTACTAAATATAGTCCCTCGTAAAGTATGTTTATTACTTCATCATAAGATAAAATCGTGTCCATCGGGTCAAACGGTCTTCCAACGCCGCCGTTGCCGCGCCAAGTATCAATTCCATATAGATAATTATCTTTCCAGATTCCATTATCACATTTGCGTCCATTTATCATAAAATATATTCCGGTAGCCGGATGCGGCAAGTAAGTACCTTGTTTTGCGTAAATAAATTCATAATCTTCGCGGGACTTTATAGCTTTTAAAAATTCAACATAATTTTTAGGCGTAAAAATTTTTCTATATCGAAATTTTTTATATCTGGCATTTGCTCTAAAATCTCCTAAAACATTAATTTTTTTACATTCCAAAATCGCCGGAATAACTTTCGCTGGCATTTCCGGTTCGTAAAATTACTTCTCTTTCTTTTTCGTCCTCTTCTTCCGGTTCTTCCTGCGCTTTTTTTCATTCTGTAACTTTTCATCGTCCATTACCGGTCCTATTTCTGTTTTGTTTAAATCAAGCTGAGCGTCAAGGCTAGAAAGTTCGCTTTGTAAGTCTAAAATTTTCTGCTCATGCTCAAACGGTTTTCCTAGCTCCGTTTGGCGGTTATAAGTTCGCTTTCACGTTCATTCAGCCTTCTTTTCTAAGCTTTCCAAATCTTCTTCCAAGCCTTTAAAGAAATTTTCTATTCGCGTCATCGTTCCGGTTGCGCTTTCGGAAATTAATAAAGAATACTCACCGTTGCCTTTAATCAGGATTTTCCTGTCCGTTAAATCATTTGTGAGCGGCTCGGGAATAATATCGAAGCCGTTTATTGTCGCAACCTTTTGATTCGCAAATTTTGCGGAATAAATCATCCCGTGCAATAGTTCTGTCGCGTCCTTTTTTTCTGTATAAGTCGCGCCGTTTATTGTAATTGAAAATTCCGTTCCGGTATTAGCGTTTCTAAGTGCTATATCCTTTTTGATAAGCAATTTTTTTTTTCGCCTTCTATAGCCTGTGGCAGATATTTCATAGCATATATCCTTGTAAGTTTATAACGATTATTTTTATACTGCCCTTGCAGAACACGCAACTTATTAAGTTCGTTTTCGACCTCGTTCTTGCGCTTAATTAAAGGATTGCCTGACGTTATTGCTTTAATTTCGGAATAAGTAAGAGTTGTTTCGTCAATATCCGAGGCTTCGCTTACCGTAAGTTCTCCCTTATTTATCTGGCTTATAAACCTTTGCTTATTTTCAAGGATTTGATAGCTATATGCGTCGAAAGTCCGCTCAGTAACATATGTAAATATCTCCGATTTCTTCGTTCTCGTTCCCCTGCCGTATAATCCGCTGCCCCTTTCTTTTTCCATATCTGCGGGCGGTAGGGCGTATCTAAGTGATGAATGGCTATAAGTTTTTTCTGCACGTTTGTTCCGGCGCCGCATTTCTCCGTACTGCCGATTAATACACGTATCTTTCCGTTTCGGACATTATCAAAAAGGGTTTGTTTTTGAAGGTCTGTTTCGGCTTCGTGTATAAATGCTACTTCTTTTCAGGTATCCCCATGCTTACCAGATTGTATTTAACATGGTTATATATATCAAAATTTATTTCGGGATTATAATCGGCAAAAGTAGATTTAGGAGTGGATAAATCGCAAAAAACTACCTGTGTACTTCTGTTAGCTTTAGTTTCATTCCATATCCTATAAATATTTTCCGCGCAGATATTAACTTTAAATCCCGGATCGTCTAACGCGGTTCGTTCAAAGCAGCGCGGGTCTAACGCAAGCTTTTTCCCGTCCGAAGTAATTTTCAGCATATTATCTATTGGAGGATCAATTTTATCTTTACTTATTCTTTCCGCGCGCTCCATTATTTCGTCGTTAAGCTCTAAAATAATATCTGTCGGCTTAATTGTTATAACGTGCTTTATTAGCTTTAGGAATCGGGTAGGTTCAGCATATCCGCGGTTTTCACGTCCGCAAAACTTCGGTACATTTTCAGCAGTTCCGGCATATTCGTAAATTTAGCAAACCGCGTTTTTGTTCTGTAACCTTGCCCGGACGGCGCAAGCTCCAAAGCTACCTGAGTTTCACCGAAGTTAGCCGCCCAAAAGTCAAAATATTTCATGCCCGACATTTCTAAATCCCGCTTTTGCAGATAACTTTGCATCGTATACATCTCCACCATACTGTTAGATATAGGCGTACCTGTAGCGAATACCACTCCTTTCTGTCCGTTATGTAATTCCTGAATATAGTCTATTTTCATATCTAAGTCCGTTGAGCGTTTGGACATCGCTCTTGAAATTCCCGCCACGTTGTTTATTTTCGTAAAAATAAATTTATTTTTGTATTTATGAGACTCGTCCACAAATAAATAATCCACGCCTAAGTCTTCAAACCTGATAAGCGAATCTTTTTTACCTGAGCGCAAGTCCTCTAAAATTTTTCTTTTGTTCTTTAATATCCTTTGAAGGTCTTTAACCGATATTCTCTTGTCCCTGTCCTTTCTCATCTCGCTCAAGCGTCCTCAATCATGTCAATTTCTTTTAGCATTAATTTTTCCTGCCGCTCAAAAGATATAGGTATCTTTTCAAATGATGACATTGCCATAACGACCGCGTCCCAATCACCTGTAGCAATCCGGGATACGAACTTTAATCGGTTTTCCTTTTCAAAGTCCTTTTTTGTAGCTATTAAAAGATTAGCGTTAGGATATAAAGTCCTGAACTCGTTTGCCCATTGCATAACTAAATGATTAGGTACAATTATTAAAGGCTTTTGCGCTATTTTTAACTGCCGCATTTTCATACAGGCCGCGGCAATCTCAAACGTCTTCCCCGCCCCTACGACGTGATGAAGTAATGTATTGCCCGAAGTTATCATTCTTTCAACCGCGTCCTTTTGGTGCGGCTGTAATTCTATAAGCGGGTTCATTTCGGGAAAATCAAGGTAAGAGCCGTCATACTTAGCTAAAACCGTATTATTGAATTTTTCATTATATATAGTAACAAGTTCGTTACGGCGTTCCTGTTCGTCAAATACCCATGCTTTAAATTCTTCCTGTAATTTTCTCAATTTCTCTCTGACCGCTATTGTTTCGGGCTTATTAAGTTCGCGCGTTTCCGAACCGTCAGAATTTTTTATCGTATCGTAAACGGACGGAGTTCTAAGATTTAAGGCTTGTTCGAAAATTTTAACACCGTTCATTCTGCTCGTGCCGTATATATTTGTAGATTCAAAACTGTTATTAACATTATAACTTGCTTCAATTTTCCATTCGCCTATGAAATTATTAAAATCTATAGTTACAGCATCATAATAATAACTGCCTGCTTTGAATTTCTCTAAAATAAATTGTTTGTAGATTTGCGGACTGATCCAGCTAACACCGACCCTGACGCTTATTTCAGCCGCAGTTAAAGGCTCGGGCTGTATCTTTTTTAAAGCTTCTGCGTTAACGGCAAATTCAGGATTTAGCTTAGACATCGTTTCAGCTATTCTCAGCTTGTTTTTTACATTACCGGATAAATATTCCGTAGCCGTTTCCCAGCCCGCGTATTTATCTTCCAGTGAGCTTTCTACCGGATTTTTATAAATTAATCCCGAAAGCTCCGTTATAATTTCGTCATAGCTTTTCTTATATAATTGCTCTATGATGTTTATATCTACTTTACCGGTTTCATTTTTGCAGATTTGCAGAGCCTCGACTGCGGAATCCGCTTTCTCCGGCCTTTCATATTTTCGTATCGTACGCTTAGAAAATATATCCGTCTTTTTAACCGTTCCGTTGATTTCATCGTAATTTTCAAGTGAAATTAAAAGAGTATAATCCGCGTCGTCACGAAATAGTTTTTTATTTATTTTGGAATTAAGTATCCCGAACCGTCTTACAAAGCTATCGTATAATAAATTCAGCTTTTCTTGGGTTGCCGCTAAAAGCTCATCTGAGCAATTTTCTATTTGGATATTTAATATATGTCTGACAAGAGTCCTAAGCTCTATCATGGTTTTAAGCCGGATTTCGTTTGAAGCAGATACTTCCTGCGGTATTAATTCTTCATTAATCCGAAGATAGATTTTATCGTCTAAAACAGCGTAGCAATAGTTTTTAATATCAAAATCCTGCGCAAGCAATTTTCCGGTATCGTCAAAATTTGCGGTTTGCGGAATGTAAATATTAGACGGAAGATTTTTTATGGCGGTACTTAACGCTTCTTTTAAATCGCGTCCGTCGGATTCGCAATAGGTTTCGTCGTTTCCCCCGTACATAGATTTGCCCTTTTTCATAGTTCCTAAAACCATTTCCGGATTATCTAAGAAATATTGATTAAGCCATATTCCGTTTTCGTTTTCCGCTGTCTTAGTCCAATTCTCATCATAATCGGAATAAAAGTTCTTGCTTTTTCTTAAAGAACAAAATATCCGAGGTAACTTCCGTATTCGCGTTTTCTTTAAACGCGTTGTTCGGCAGTCTTATTGCGCCTAATAAATCAGCGCGTTCTGCGAAGCATCGCCTTGCATAGCCGTTTGCTTTATCTAGTGTTCCTTTACTTGTAATAAACGCCGCTATCCCGCCCGGACGAAGTTTGTCTAAAGATTTTAAGATAAAATAATCGTGAATAAATAAGTCATATTGTTTATAATCTTCATCAAATACTTTAAATGAACCGAAAGGTACGTTTGTTATAACCGAATCGAAAAAATTATCCGGAAAATGTGTGTTTTCAAATCCGGTTATTTTTATATTAGATTTAGGATAAAGATACTTCGCAATTTTACCTGTAATATTATCCAGTTCTACGCCGTATACCTTACTTTTAAAAGTATCCGGTAATAAGCCTATAAAATTACCTGTGCCAAGTGCAGGCTCCAGTATGGTTCCGTTCTCTAAACCTATTTGCTTTAATCCCGCGTACACCGAGTCTATAATAGTTTTTGGAGTATAGTGCGCGCTTAATACCGTTTCTTTTGCGCGCCTATAATCTTCAACAGTCAGCAAATCATATAATTCCTTGTATTCCTTTCGCCATTCCTCGTTACATTCGTCAAACGCCTGCGGGATGCCGCCCCAGCCTACATACCGCGCCAAAATATCCTTTTGTTCTTTTGTGGCAATTTTAACGCCTGATGATTCAAGTTCGTACACAACTTTAATTGCGGCGATATTATTATGAAACCTCTGTTTAGTTCCGCCGCGGTTTAGGAAATGCTCCTCTGTAAACTTATAGTTTACAATAGCCGGTAAATTATCGTCTCTAAAATTATCTCGTTGATTTGGCGCTCTATCATGCTCTCGTACTGAACTGACATCAGATAATCCAATTCCTGTTTTAGTTTCATCTGCCTGTGTAATTGATCCGACAACAGCTCCCTCATCGCTTCCGCTTCCGACTGCGCTTTTATAAGAATCTCCGCTAGCTCGCCGCTGAGCAGAAGGCTCAGATAATGCATCGGGTGCATTTCCCGAAGGTAATTGCGATACAGTATCCCGTACTTGCCAATCGGTGTCGATAATATCGAAGAAGGTTTGCTGTTTTGCTCCGATGGAACTAACTTGCTCCGAATTTTGGCTTTTGGGCTCTTTGTTTGTTTTTTCATTTTTAATACTCCTGTATTTTTTAACGGCGTTAAATAAATTACCTGAAATCTCTGAAACTGCCGCCGCGACGCTAATGCTGTTCTCTAATTCCAGTTCTATAAAATCCTGAGGTTGTATAAATTCCGGCGGTTTATTATACCTGTTTACAATGCAGGCAAACACTCCCGAGATTAATGCTATTTTCATAAGTTCAGTTTTATCTTTAGTAAAGTCCGAAAAATGATTGTCGCAATAATCCGCGACCGCATTAAATAATTTATCTCTGTAGCTTCCCGCGGTTTCCTGGCTCCATAAACATTGACCTTTAATAGCTTTTAGCAGTTCCTCATCGCCAAGCGTTTCGCCTTTTTTATACGGCTTTGTTCCATACGTTTGCTTTAAGTCAAAAACATATTTATTTCTGCTGGGCTGGCTCTCGTCTGTTACAGATATGCCTTTGCTGTTTTTTTGGATTTTACGGTTATCTTCTATGTGCCAGTCGTCAAAGGATTTCACTTCGGTAACATCGGGATTTTTAGCAAATACCTGAACACATTGAAAGAACGAAAGCTTTTTAGTATTTGACATAAAACCGTAAAATTTATTAAGCGCGTTTTTATCCTGAAAAATATTTAACGCCGCGTCATCCAACGCGGCGTCTTGGTTCTGCATATATCCCAATATATTTCCTCCCTCTATTTTTTAGCCATCCATTTGACTTTAATGTTTTTGAATTTTGTTTTAACTTCGCTAAGCAGCGAATAAACATATGTTTCGTCGCTGTTTGAAATATATTCTGTTTTGACCTTTTCCGCGATATTGCCGGTTAGACTGCCTGCGTCGTTTGTTTTCAGGTAGTTCTCTATTTTTTCAGCCTGTTCCTCGGTCAATGACAAAAAACCCACTTCAAGGTCTATCCCTGAGACAATAACCGTGCCTAACAAAAGGTCATTATATTCCGGCAGAAAACAATTAGGTTTTTTATTGTTCTTTAAGGCTTCCCCGTTTATAATGAGACATACGCCCGGCATAGTAGGAAAAGGTATGATTTCCCGCTTGCCTTCTACTATCATTGAAAATAGTTTTGTATCCTTTTCTATAAGCTTAATTTGCGATTCCTCGCCCGCGTTCTTTACAACGGCGAACATTTTTTCCTGTTTCATAATTTTTCTCCCTTACATATAAATATCTTCTTCGTTTTCCTCTTTATCTTCTCCGAATAAATCTAACAGTAAATCCTGAATATCGTACGGAACATAATCTTTATACTGATATTCACCCTCGAAGCTGTCTGCTAGATTGGAGTTTATATAATCTACCGCTTTGTCTATTTTCTCATCGGTAAGGCCGGTAAATTCTCCGCTCTTTTTGTCAATGCCAACTATTATAATCGTTCCGGCCATCACATCGTCAAACTCCGGCAATAATATATTTGGCAGTAAATCCTCGAATTGCCCCTCGTCATTGGCAAGTATCGCCATATCCGGATAACCGGGGAAAGGGACGGATGATACGCCCCCTTCCAGGATTTCCTCCAGGTTTTCAATATCTATGTTTATATTTTTTATTTCCGGTTTTTCACCGGGCACTTTTATCAATACAGTTTCCATAAATTTTTATTTCCTTTACATAGATTGTTCGTCTTTATTTGACGGAGAAAATTCAAAAGAATAGCCGAAATGAATTTCCGAGAAAAACTCCAGATAATACATTAACTTTTCAATTTGTTCGTCTTTAAGGCCTGTAAAATCATCGTCATCAATCCCGACAACAACTAAATTGCCGACAAGTACATCTTCATATTGAGGTATGTAGATATTGGGTTTAAGTTTTTCCAGCTTTCCTTCTTCATTAATCAAAATACAAGCGTTCTTTACTTTAGGAAAATGAAGGGTTTCGATATGACCGTTTACAATGTCCTGATAAGATTTAAGACTATTGTCTATCATTGTTACTTCGGCTTTTCTCTCGGTTTCTTTACAATTACTTTAATTTGATTCTCGTTTTCCATTATTCGGTTTCCTCTTAATAAACAGATATTTTTTATAACCCATAAGTTCAGTCTCTTTTAAACAGGAGACCTGAGTAATAGCGGCAGACAGCAAATGCTTCGCTGTCTGCCTGTCCGGTTCCGTTAACGCGTCCGTATTTTCTTTAATACGGTGCAATAAAAATAGTAATTGCTTTTTTGAGAAAAACTTTAATTTCTCAACAAACGGTAACGCTTCGCCTCCTATCATAATATATCATCCATCTCAAAGCCGGATGCCTGCAAAATTTCTTCTTTTGACGGGTCGGATTTAAACACCTGTTCTTTCGTATTTTTAACCGTACTTTCTTCTTTGATTTCCGTCGCCTGAAGCTCAACCGCGCAAATTATTCTTTGGGAAAGCGCGCGCACACGGTTCATGTTATTTTCAAACTTCATTAAGGATTCGTCGTCGGAATTTGTAAAGTCCAAGCTTTTAAATTTGAAATCTCCCAAATTTAGTCTTTTTGAAACGACATAGCCTATGCCGGTTGCCTCAATTCTATTGAACATAGCCTTACCCTGCGAAATAGCTCTGCCGGATTCCTTATCCCTGCCTTCCGCGGCTATTAGTGCGACGCTGTAAATCATGGCTTTTAAGGTATCTTCCTTAGATAGTCCCGCTTTAATATTAACGGTTTTATTTTCGTAATCGACAAAGTTACTTTTTTCGTTTTCAACAAAATTAAAACTGTCCGCAAAATTTTGAATTACTGCCTGGATTCTTTCAAAGTGGTTTTCTATAATATCTTTTGTTAATCGGGTTTTCTTGAAATCCTCGCCTGTGGTTTGGGAAATATCAAAAACGGATTTGAGTTCGTATCCCCTTATATTTGAATTTTCACCGGATTCGTCAATCAGCGGCGCGATGATTTTTAATGCTTTCTGCCCAGGGATAATAGAGCGTTTATGATAATTCCAAACCTTCATTCCCGCGACTTCCGCAGCCTCCGGAAACTGGTTTAATATAAGCATTATGTTTCTTAAGGTAAACTGGTTGTGGTCGGCTATAGCGTTCAGGATTTCCGGATAATTCCCTTCGCGCAAATACCGCATAAATTCCGAATCGGCAAGTTTTATATACTCGTCTACTTTCTTATTAGGCTCCGGAGTATCGGCTTTCTCCGTGATATTAGCGGCAGCGATTGCCTGCTTAATACTATCCGTCCCCTGATTTTCCATTGTGTTTTCCATTTGATTTTTTCTCCTTTATTTTTTAATTTTTTTTATTATTTTAAATTTTATTTTTGTGTAAATAAATTCTCTACAAACGGCGTGGCTGTTATTTTTATGTTTGTTCTTGATTCCGGGCTTGAAATAAAAAACGCGCAGCCGCGCGGATTGTAAACTATATTATTACTTTCATATTCGTTGATCTTACCCGCTTTTTCGTACAGCTTACAAAGGTCAGTAATGTCGTCAGGCGATAGCGAGAATATCATTGAATACTGCGACACGTTTATTATAGCCATAGTCTTTTTCGCTGTCTCCGCCGTACCCGTAAAGTCCTTTATGTTCTGCGTAATCACGATTTGCATGCCGTTATACTTGCGGATGCGCTTACCTAATTGATACATAAAGTCCAAAGCGACCGGGAATTTTTCGTCAATAAAAATATGCGCTTCCTCTATTACGAGAATGATTTTTCTGTTCGTTCCATGCTTTAGATTGTACTCTCTGTTCTTGAAAATCTCGTTTTCAATCCACTTTAAAATAAGTAGCATCTGCGCGTTTGCGACGGTTTTATTCTTGCTTGCAAGCAATTTTTGAAAGTCAAAACACACAACATTTTCGTCTGTTTCAAATGATGAAACTCCGTTCCAAAGTGCGGAATTTCTGCCGCCGTTTATAAATTTAGACAAGTAATTCGAGAGCGTTTTCAAGCACGAAAGCGTATATGTATCCTGCTCTGTTTCCTGTTTATTGCTGATTAACAGAGCCAGGTCATCGAATGTCGGATAAGAAGCCGGACTTAACAATGCGGTCTTAGAATCCGCTTGTATGCCTTTTAAACGGTAGGTTTCCTCAACAAGCTTGTTAAGAAGCTCAAAACAGTCGTTATTTAGTCCTTCAAAAACTACCTTAAAGAATTCTTCTAAGAACTGCAAATGCGCGTAAAAATTGTTACTCGTTTCTCCGCTTTCCGTTTCGTCGTCTAACCCTATAATGTGGAACGGATTTAGCTTTCCGAACTTGTCCGACGACACGTCTAAGACCTTGCCGCCGAGCGAATTTGTCAGCATTGAATATTCATTTTCCGGATCCAATATATATAGCTTACAGTCGTCCGCGGCAAGGTTCGCAAGCAGAGTTTTTGCGGCGTATGATTTACCGCTTCCCGGTTTTCCGACTATTATCATATTGCTGTTCAGACGCTCTCCGTCACGCTTAAAAAAGTCTATTAAAACCGGCAAGTTATTTTCACCGATTAAAAAACCGTTATCGTCTATGTGCGCGTTGGACACAAACGGAAAGCATGCCGCCACGCTTGAAGCAGGCATCCCGCGGGAAGATTTTACGTTATCATATGTGGATATTCCGCTTGTTAAATATGCTTCCTGCTGTCTGCCAATCATTTCGTTACAACCGAATCCCAGTTCGCGCAATTTCTGCCTGACCGCTTTTTTATTCGTATTTTTGCCGAGTGCGTCTATGGCAGTTACGGTAAGAGTAACGTCGAATAAAGCCTCGTTATCGCTTTGCAGTTTTACAAGTAAGTCCGACAGGGTTTCTATATGCGTCGCGTTATCTATAGCCTGACTTGCCTTGTTCTTATTTCGCGTGGACAATTCCGTTATGGCGTTGTCTATTTTCTTAACCGCTTTAAACTTATCTATCGCTTTCAGCTTCATTACTACTTTGGTATTTGGGATATTAAAAAGCTCGCTGCCCCACGCGTTATTAACCTTTACAGGATATTGGTTAATTACAAAATGCGATAAACTCTTTTTATCCGTGATTGTATTTAGAAGCCTGAACTCTAATTTTTTGGGAATTATAGCCTCGCGGTATTGTCTTTCGTATACTTCATGCTCAAACGGCTGACCGTCATAGCTTAGTTTTAAAAATTCCTCCAGCTCCGCTTTATCTAAAATCTTGGATTCTATTTTCCTGTTACTTAATAATTGCTTAATATACGAAATTGTGTTTATTAAATTATTCTTAGTGGTATCGCTGAGTACAAAATAATAACCGCTGTAATTCTCGGTTCCGCTATTAATATCATCGATAACGGTAAGCCTGTCCTCAAGTATTTCCATTCTAACGGCGTATTCGTTATCTGAATAAACTCCGTCTTCATAATTCTGAATAAGCCTTTTCATTCTTTCGGCTTCGGCGCTCAACTGCTTAAATAAAGTCAACGGCCGGTCAAGCTTAACTAAGCTTAGCCGCTGTCCTGACATAAGAGAACATAAAATATTCGTAATAACGCCGTCAATAATTACGTCCTGCTTTTCATCGGTAAGCATATTGAATTCTATCGGTTTAATTTCTATAACTGCCGTAAAGTCGCCGTCCTTGTTTAAAATATATCCGCTTTCTATTTTTTCAAAAGGTATAAGCCCGGATATATCGTCCGAGCCTTTTCCGTTTACGGAATAGTTTTTCCTGCTAAATAGATAGCGGAAAAAATAAAAGAAATTCATATACAGCTTTTCTTCCGCGACAGGGAAAAACAACGGCGCTGTACAGCAGATGATTCCGCAGATAACGTACAGCTTATACGGAAGGTTGCTGGCCGCTACCAAAGCGCAAAAGCCGAGTATTGCAACACCTAGCAGTATGTCTGGCATAGTAATGCTTTTATAGAATTTTGTCTTTACTTTAATGCTTTTAGGAATAAGTCTCATCAAAATTCGTCTCCTTTTTCCGGATTCTCCCATCCGACAAAGCCTGCGGGTTTTGTGTCGAAGATGTCGGAATAGTCGGGATTACTATTTGCAGGACTTGTTCCGGATTGCTGTAATTGCCGTTGCTTTTCATTTTTATGTGTTTGCAATATGCTGTCGGGGTTCGTTTTCTTACTCTGCCCGGACGGTACCTCCGCTTTCGCCTGCGGTTTGAGATTGTTATTGTTATTCTCATTCTTCTCTCCTTGTTTAGTTTTTTGTTTACTTGTCGTATCCGCTCTGTTTATAAGTGTGCGGCCCATAACGGTATTTTTTAATCGCGGTACAAAGTTTTTCGAGGCGGTTATTAACCCGCCCTGCAAAACGTCCTTTACAACGCCTGCCGGCATTGTAGCAAGCCTTGATACAGTCTTTGCTTTCTGTGCCGCGCTTCGCTTTC
>JALQSN010000806.1:0-21531 GCA_023690525.1 Holotrichia oblita | reverse complement strand
ACAGCAAATCCTCTTCCTGCCTCTCCGGCTCTTGCAGCTTCAATATTTGCATTGAGTGATAATAAATTAGTTTGATTTGCAATGGCTCCAATACTATCCATAAACTTTTCAATTTGTCCTGTCACCTGCATCAGTTTGTTAAATGCTTTATTCATATCATCCGAACGATTTTCGACTTCACGGGTAATTCCCTCTAACACTTGAATGTTTTTTTCGTTCTCATTCGATATTGAGTTTAAATCAGAAATGCCCTTCGATGCCGAAACTGAAAATCCGCTGATGATTTTATTAACTTGCTCCATGCTGTCATTAGCTTCTCTTGTAACATCTAACATATGACCAGATGCTTTTTCAATCTTTCCTGCACTATCATTGATTTTTACTGAAAAATCCAATAAATTTACATAGAATGTACTGATGTTCGTAGAAATACTAAGAACACCTTGTGATATTTCCTTAACTTCTTTAATTTTTAATTCTTCACTCATAATTATCCTCATTTCTACGCTGCTTTTTATTTTTAACAAGTTTGTGGTTGCAGCGCAGACACATAACTTGTTGAGAAAATTAATTTTCTCCAGTGAAAAAATTGTCAGATTCTTTCACTTATCCCCAATGTTGGTATATATTATACCATTTATTCCCACGAGCAATGAGCCAAGCGCAAGGCTAAGCATAAGTTTGCTTGCAAGGAAAAATATATTTTGATTGTACCATTTTTTGTTATAATTAACAACTATATATATATTTGCTTTTAACACAATTGGATTGCTTCGTTTTACTCGCAATGATGAGGGGAAATAATTTGGCAGCCAAAGTGTTAATTTCAAACCGAAATGTATAATCTGCCAAATTATGAATGCATGGCTGAACTGTTACAATTTATTAACTTAATAATATTGTTTTGTTGAAATCAAAGAGATTTAAGTTATAATAGTAAGAGAGAGGGTAATGTCTTACAAGTTTATAAATTAATAAATTGCAAAGGAGAGGCAAATGTTAAAAATCAATAATTTTTCAAAAGCCTATAAGGGAAGTAAAAAAGCAGTGGATAATCTATCTCTAACGGTAGAAGCTGGTGATATCTGCGGCTTTATTGGGCATAACGGAGCCGGAAAAAGTACTACCATAAAAGCGGTTGTTGGTGTTCTTGATTTTGAGGAAGGCGAAATCTTTGTGGATGGAATCAGTATAAAAGAAAAACCGGTGGATTGTAAAAAAAGAATGGCATATATACCGGATAATCCTGATTTATATGAACATCTGACAGGTATCCAGTATCTTAATTTTATTGGAGATATTTTTGAAATACCGTCAGATGTAAGAGAAGAAAGAATCAAAGAATACGCCAATGAATTGGAAATTACCGGCGCACTGGGTGATTTGATTTCTTCTTATTCTCATGGGATGAAGCAAAAAGTGGCAATTATATCAGCTTTGATTCACCAGCCTAAGTTAATGGTCTTGGATGAGCCTTTTGTGGGACTTGATCCAAAAGCAGCTCTTGCCCTTAAAAATATCATGAAAAAAATGTGCCGGGGCGGAGGTGCCATTTTCTTTTCTACTCATGTATTGGATGTAGCAGAGAAGCTCTGCAATAAAATTGCGATTATTAAAGATGGAAAATTAATAATCAGCGGAAATACGGAAGCCTTGATAAAAGATGAATCTTTGGAGAGTTTATTCATGGAGGTAATCGATCGTGAAAAATAAATGGCTGATTCTTTTAAAAACTCAATTATCCGGACAATTCCGGCTGAAAGAAAAAAGCAAAGGAAAGGTAATGATGATGATCGCATACGGAACTTTAGGCAGTATGCTCTGCCTTTACAGTTTTATGCTGGCGATTGGATATTGTTCCATGGGAATGCCAGAAGTGGTTCCAAGCTATGCCGCTGCTATTACCGGATTGATGACTTTGTTTTTTACGATCTTTAAGACCAATGGGGTCATCTTTGGCAATAAAGATTATGATTTATTAATGTCTCTGCCGGTAAAGACCAGTACGGTGATAACCAGCCGGTTTTTGACAATGTATATATTAAATGCGGCCTTTACAGCTTTAATTATGATACCCATGGGATTAGCCTATGTAATATACGTAAAGCCGGTTTTTATGTTTTATCCCATTTGGCTTATCAGTACGTTTATAATGCCGCTGATACCTACTACACTGGCAACCTTAATTGGGGTGTTTATTATTCTTTTTTCTTCACGGTTTAAATATGCGAATGCCATAACCACTATAGTTTCTTTTGGAGTGACAATTATCATTATAATATTTTCCGTCGGAATGGGCGGAATGGATGAAAGTCAGTTCAATACCGTAAATTTATCATCCCTTGGAGCTGTATTATTGGAACAGATACATAGGATTTATCCTGTTGCTGTTTTATTAAATAAGGCAGTGATTGGGTATAGTGTGAAGAACTTTTTTATATTAATCGGGGGTTCTGTCGGCTGGTACTATTTATTTATAAAAGTCGTGTCCGTCGGTTATAAGAAAATGAATACCGAGCTGATGACTTATCATGTCCGTTCAGATTTTAAAATGTCCCGGCTAAAAACAAATGCCCCTTTGGTTTCGATTTGCAAAAAAGAATTAAAACGCTTTTTTTCCAGTACCATTTATGTATTAAATATGGGAATGGGGCTGGTCATGGCGGTACTGTTGGCTGGAGCCTGTGTGTTTGTCGGGATTGATAAAATATTAGCAGCATTAGAAATTTCTGAAATGTCAGAGATTGTAACAGCAATGGCACCGTTTCTTGTCATTACCTGCTTAGATATGACATGTACCACCAGCGTTTCCCTTTCTCTGGAAGGAAAAAACCTATGGATCATGAAATCCCTTCCGATTACGGATTTTATGATTTTTCAGGGAAAGCTGCTGATGAATTTAACCATTCAGATTCCCATTTCTCTTTTGTGCAGCGTCTTGTTTTGGATAAGTCTGAAACCAGGTTTGACAAATGGTTTATTATTAATCATTACACCAATTGTCTATTGCTGCTTTATTACGGTGTTCGGGATGGTGTTAAATGCAAGTATGCCAAATTATCAATGGACATCAGAGACAACAATTATAAAGCAGAGTGCATCTTACATGATTACCATATTTACGGGAATGATAAATGGAATATTGCCCATGGTGTTTCTTGGGATTTTTCATAAATATAACGGAACAATGATTACAGGAATCTTTACCGTATTGGAAGGAATGATTACTTGGGCACTATATATGAAATTAAAGAAGATGAAAATTTAAGTAACAGTTCAGCCATCAAAGTGTTAATCACAAGTGAAATGTAAAATCTGCCAAATTATGAATGCTTAGATAAAAGCAATAGAGAAATGAGGTAAAAATGGGATTAAATAATACACCGAGCGGAGAACGGATTCATATAGGAATTTTTGGAAAACGAAATGCAGGGAAATCAAGTGTAATTAACCGGATTACCGGTCAGAACTTAGCCATTGTCTCCGATATTAAGGGGACAACCACTGACCCGGTTTCAAAGGCTATGGAGCTTCTTCCTTTAGGTCCGGTCGTGATGATTGATACACCAGGGATTGATGACGAAGGAGAATTAGGAGAACTCCGAATTAAAAAAGCTTATCAGGTGCTGAATAAGACCGATATTGCGGTTTTGGTAGTAGATGGCACCATAGGAATGACAAAAGAAGATGATAGGATCCTTGAGAAAATAAGAGAAAAAAAGATACCGGTTATTATTGTAATGAATAAATTGGATGAAATTTCTTCACAAAAAAAAGAAACGATTCAGACAATTGATGCAGAAAATAGGATTATATGGGTCAGTGCGGAATCAGGAGAAAATATTTATGAATTGAAAGAGCTGATTGGAAAAAATGCTCCTGTGGAGAAAGAGAACGATCCTATTATTCGGGATTTGTTAATGCCTTCGGATCTTGTAGTTTTGGTCGTTCCCATTGATTCGGCGGCACCAAAGGGAAGGATTATCTTGCCGCAGCAGCAGACCATCCGGGATATTTTGGAAGCGGATGCGGTTTCTGTTATAGTAAGAGAATATGAGCTGAAGAGTACATTGGAAAACTTAGGAAAAATTCAAGACTGGTGGTTACGGACAGTCAGGTATTTGCAGAGGTGGCAAAGGATACGCCAGAAGATATTTTGCTTACTTCCTTTTCCATTTTAATGGCAAGACATAAAGGAGATTTACCGGAAGCAGTAAGGGGAGCAAAAGCGATTGAGACTCTGCAGGAGGGAGATAAAGTTCTGATTGGTGAAGGGTGCACTCATCATAAGCAGTGTGATGATATCGGTACGGTGAAACTGCCAAATTGGATGATAAATTATATCGGAAAAAAGATTGACTTTGAATTCACAAGCGGTACCCAGTTTCCGGAAGACTTATCAAAGTATAAAATGGTGGTTCACTGCGGTGGCTGTATGCTGAATGAAAAGGAGATGAAATACCGTATTAAGTCCACTTTAAAGCAACAGATTCCTATTACGAATTATGGAATTATGATTGCATATATAAAAGGGATTTTAATGCGGAGCGTAGAGGCTTTTCCGGAAATTGCAGAGGAATTGCAAGAAAAATCCATATAATGTGATAAAATATTAACTTTCCTTGCTAAGACTTGAATTATCAGCTAAAATATTATTAATATATAATATATATTTTGTGACAATTCAGCCATGCATTCATAATTCAGTGCAGTGATTTCACTTGCTTGCAAGGGCGAAATCACAAACGTCAGAGTGAAAGTGTTTTTTCTTTCACTCTTTGGCAGAATGGTGCATCGAGCAGCGCTGCTATACCAGATTTATGATTGAAATCTGGCAGCTATGCTGCATCCCATAATATGATTCTCATATAAGAACCCCCTCGTCATTACGAGCGAAGCAAAGCAATCCAGTTTTGGATTGTTGTAATTCCAATAAATATGGTAGATTCTGGATTGCTTCGTCACTATGCTCCTCGCAAGGACGAGATGCGAAACAGGTTCTAAGGTTTCTGCATGGCTGAACTGCTATATATATTCAGGAATTCAAGAAGAGAAGGAGGAACGAAAATGTCCACAGGAACATTTAAAGGTGGGATTCACCCTTTTGGAGGAAAGGACTTATCAAAGGATCTGCCCAGTAAAGTGGTATTGCCAAAAGGAGAACTGGTTTACCCTATGGCGCAGCATATTGGTGCACCTGCGAAGCCAGTTGTTGCGATTGGTGATAAAGTATTGGTGGGGCAAAAAATAGGGGAAGCGGTCGGTTTTGTTTCGGCAGATATAAGCTGTTCGGTTTCCGGTACAGTAAAAGCAATCGAGCCAAGATTAACAGTATCGGGCAACCTTTCGGAATCGGTCATTATTGAAAATGATAAGGAATATAATCATGCTCCGGGCGTAGGAGAAAAGAGGGATTATAAAAAACTATCGAAAGAAGAAATCCGAAAAGCTGTAAAGGACGGTGGTGTAGTCGGAATGGGCGGTGCAGGATTTCCCACCCATATAAAATTAACACCAAAGGATGACAGTTCCATTGAATATGTTATTGTGAACGGAGCGGAATGTGAACCCTATCTTTCCTCAGATTATCGTATGATGGTGGAAGAACCGGGGAAGATTGTAACCGGATTAAAAGTAATTTTGCGGCTGTTTGAGAATGCCAAAGGATTCATTGCAATAGAAGATAATAAGCCGGAAGCAATTAAGAGGTTAAGGGAAGCTGCAAAAAATGAAAATCAAATTGAAGTAAAGGTTTTAAAGACAAAATATCCCCAGGGAGCCGAACGTCAGATCATTTATGCGACAACGGGAAGAAAGATCAACTCTTCCATGCTTCCTTCTGATGCAGGCTGTGTAGTAAATAACGTGGATACAGTAATTGCTGTTTATAGGACTGTTTGTGAATCGACACCATTGATTCGGAGAATTGTTACCGTAACCGGTGATGCGATCCATTCACCTCAGAATTTTACGGTGCGGACCGGAACCAATTATGCAGAATTGATTGAGGAAGCGGGGGGATTTGATCAGCAGCCTAAAAAAATTATATCCGGCGGACCAATGATGGGGATGGCGTTATTTGATATTAATATTCCGGTTACCAAAACCTCCTCTGCGCTTTTGTGCCTGTCTCATGATGAGGTGTCAATGCAGGAACCAACGGTATGTATTCGCTGCGGCTGTTGTGTAGTGGCATGTCCAAGTAAACTGGTGCCCCAAAAAATGCTTGAATATGCAGAACGGTTTGATGACGATGGATTCCGGAAGCTTCATGGCATGGAATGCTATGAATGCGGCAGCTGTACCTTTGTCTGCCCGGCAAGAAGAAGATTGACCCAGGCATTTAAACAGACCAGAAGAAGTATTTTGGCAAATAAAAAGAAGTAGGAGGAAGGGACAGTGAGTGAATTATTAAATGTATCTGCATCTCCTCATGTCAGAAGTGGTGTCACAACCAAAACACTTATGAAAGATGTAGTGATTGCATTGATTCCAACCAGTATTTTTGGTATTTATAATTTTGGATTAAATGCATTATTAATTATATTAACTTGTGCAGTAACTTGCATTTTATCAGAATATGTATATGAAAAGCTTATGAATAAGCCAATTACGACCAGCGATTACAGTGCAATCGTAACAGGACTTTTACTTGCGTTGAACTTGCCTTCGACCCTTCCACTCTGGATGGCAGCTTTAGGAAGTGTTTTTGCTATTATTGTGGTAAAACAGCTTTTTGGGGGATTGGGACAGAATTTTATGAATCCGGCTCTGGCGAGCCGCTGTTTTCTTATGATTTCCTTTGCCGGAAGAATGACTAACCTGGGCGTTGAAAAAGGAAATACCCTTTTGAATGGAACCATGGGAGCGGACGGAGTGTCCGGAGCAACTCCTCTTGCAGCCGTAAAAGCAGGAGAGCAAGTAGACCTGCTACATATGTTTATTGGCGGAACCATGGGAACCATTGGAGAAACCAGTGCACTTTGTATCATAATCGGAGCGGCATATCTTTTAATCAAGAAAGTAATTACCCCTAACATTCCATTTATGTATATTGGATCAGTACTTGTTTTTGCGCTTTTCTTTGGGGGGCATGGATTTGACATAAATTTTCTGACAGCTCAGTTGCTTGGCGGCGGTTTACTGTTAGGAGCTTTTTTTATGGCAAACGATTATGTTACATCACCCATTACGCCTGTGGGACAGGTGGTATTTTCTGTTATAATAGGCTGTCTGACCGGAGTGTTCCGCTTTATGGGCGGTTCCGGGGAAGGTGCTTCTTATGCTATTATTATTGGAAACTTGTTAGTTCCTTTGATTGAAAAGATTACCATTCCCATTCCGTTTGGAAAGGGGGGCAAGTCATTATGAAGAAAAATTCCATACTGGGGGATTCCATTGCCCTCTTTTTGATCACATTGACAGCAGGATGTCTGCTGGGGCTTGTGTTCCATGTAACCAAGGATCCCATTGCCATTGCGAAGGAAAAGGCAAAACAAGAAGCCTATCAAAAAGTATTTTCAGCAGCGGCTTCTTTTGAGGAAGAGAAAGAACTTGCGGAGGCAATTGACAATGAAACTCCTGGAGTATTTATCAATGAAGTGCTGGTGGCAAAGGACAGCAGCGGGAACGATTTAGGTTATGTATTGTCCTTTGGCTCCAAAGAAGGATATGGAGGAGAAATCATTCTTTCTATGGGAATAGACAGAACGGGTACCATTACTGGTTTTGAAGTGCTTTCCGCAAATGAAACAGCGGGGCTGGGAGCAAAATGTACGACGGCAGAGTTTAAAGAACAGTTTACAGGTATTAATTCCGATAATGTTATCTATACAAAAACAGGTAAGACAGAGGATAATGAAATCGATGCAATCGGGGGTGCGACGATTACAACGAAAGCGGTAACAGAAGCGGTAAATAATGCACTGGCATTTATCCATGCACATGGAAAGACAGCAGAATAGGGAGGGAAGCGGTTATGAATAAATATATGAAATGCTTGTACAACGGTATTATAAAAGAAAACCCAACCTTCGTATTGATGCTTGGTATGTGTCCGACTCTGGCAGTAACGGTTTCGGGTATCAATGGTTTGGGAATGGGATTGTCCACGACAGTAGTATTGGTGCTGTCCAATGCTATGATTTCACTTCTTCGTAAAATGATTCCGGATAAGGTTCGTATTCCTGCATTCATCGTAGTAGTTGCTTCTTTTGTAACAATAGTGGAGTTATTATTGCAGGCATATGTTCCTTCTCTTTACTCTTCGCTTGGAATCTATATTCCTTTGATTGTAGTAAACTGTATTATCTTAGGAAGAGCAGAGGCGTTTGCGTCGAAAAACAGTGTGGGACTTTCTATTTTTGACGGCTTGGGAATGGGACTTGGATTTACACTTGGATTAACGGCAATCGGTGTTTGCCGTGAACTAATCGGAAGTGGTGAGATTTTTGGATATGGGCTTTTGCCGGCATCCTATGAACCGGTTACGATTTTTATATTGGCACCGGGAGCATTCTTTGTATTAGCGTGTTTAACAGCTCTTCAAAATAAATTCAAGGCACCATCGGCAACCAATGGAACGGGTGGGACTTCGATCGCCTGCGGCGGTAATTGTGCAGTTTGCCATGGCAGTGTATGTGAAGCAAATCATGGTATATTGGAAGCGGAACGTGCCGCAGCAAAAGCAGGAAAGGAGAAAACGAAGGGATGAAGGAATTAATTATTATTCTAATCGGCTCGGCACTGATCAATAATGTAGTATTGAGCCAGTTCTTAGGTATTTGTCCGTTCCTTGGAGTATCCAGGAAAGTTGAAACCGCCGCCGGAATGGGAGCCGCTGTTTTATTTGTAATTACCATAGCATCTGCTATTTCAAGTATTATATATACTCACATTTTACAGCGCTTTGATATTACCTATCTGCAGACCATTGTGTTTATTCTGGTAATTGCAGCTTTGGTACAATTTGTGGAAATGGTATTGAAAAAAGTAATGCCGGGTCTTTATCAGGCTCTTGGTGTATTCCTTCCTTTGATTACAACCAATTGTGCTGTGCTTGGTGTTGTATTGATTAATGTGCAGAAAGAATATAATTTGCTTGAAAGCATTGTGAGCGGAATCGGAATATCACTGGGATTTTTGATTGCTATCGTTATTATGGTAAAATTCGGGAAAGAATTGAAGATAATGATATTCCGGAAGCATTTAAAGGTTCCCCGATTGTACTGATTACAGCAGGTCTTATGGCAATCGCATTTTGCGGGTTTGCCGGACTGTTATAGAAGGGGGACGTGAGAATGAGCGGAATTATTTTAGCGGCAGCGGTAATTGGTATTACCGGATTAGCCATTGGATTACTTCTTGGATTTGCCGGGAAAAAATTTGCGGTGGAAGTAGATGAACGTGTAACCCTGATTCGGGATGAATTGCCGGGAAATAACTGCGGTGGCTGCGGATATCCCGGATGTGATGGTCTTGCAGAGGCAATTGTTGATGGGAAAGCAGCAGTAAATGCATGTCCGGTAGGCGGGCAGGAGGTTGTCGATGCCATTGGAGCGATTATGGGAAAGGCAGCAGTTGCGGAAGAAAAAAAAGTGGCTTTTGTAAAATGCCATGGTACTTGTGATAAAACCACAGTAAAATATAATTATTTCGGAATTCATGACTGCAGAAAACTGGCACTCATTCCGGGCGGCGGTGATAAAACCTGCAGAAGCGGCTGTGTCGGTTATGGTACTTGTGCAAAATCCTGTGCTTTTGATGCAATTCATATTATAAATGGAATTGCGGTAGTGGATCGGGAAAAATGTGTATCCTGCGGAAGATGTGTGGCGGAGTGTCCAAAGCAGTTAATTGAATTGCTTCCTTATGGTTCTAAGCATATGGTGCAGTGTAATTCCAATGAAAAAGGGAAGGCGGTAAAAACAGCTTGCCAGGTAGGATGCATTGGGTGCGGAATTTGTGTAAAACAATGTGAGCCGGGTGCTATTACTATGAATAATAATTTGGCATATATCGACCAGAGTAAGTGTACGAAATGCGGGAAATGTACGGAGAAGTGTCCGGTGAAGATTATATGTTAGTAATATACTACTTTAGGTTAGAAAATTCTGAAAAGCGGGCATGAAAAGCTTTAATATATGGGTTTTAATGCCCGCTTGATTGAATTTTCAACCTAAAGTAGTATAGTTCACACCCTGTTCTTATTAAATTGTTATAAAATAAATTCCGGAGGTTCTTGGACCTTCCGGAATTTTTGAAGCTCAATTGTTCCTATATAAAGTGTACATTAGGATTTATTTTGTTGAAAAAAGGTGTTTGGTTAGAAAATATTGTGATAAAAGATTGAGCTGTCATAAAATTACAAATATATAAGGAACTGCTTGGAAATAACCTGTACAGATAGATGTATAGGTTATTTCCAAGCAGTTCCTAACGAAATAAAAGGAGAAATATCAATGTTTGGAGCCAATGTGAGATGTAAAATAGGCTCTTACGATATATATGTATATGAAGATGATTCAAATATTTTTAGGGGTACTTAGCTTTTTTGTAATCGGATACTATTTAATTATCGGTGTTTATACAGGCAGCTTCAGCGGAAGCAGTATTATCTGGCTTCTGGCGGGAGTATTTTTTGTTGTGCTTGCGGTGGCTGTTCATAAAAGTTATTACTTGCCTAAACCACTTATAACAGCCTGCGGAACAATAATTTTATGTGGATTGGTTATATTTCTTTTTCTGGAAGGACTTATTTTCAGTCAGATAAGAGCTGTACCGGAAAAAGATTTGGATTATATTATTGTTTTGGGAGCTCAGGTCAGAGGAACCAAGGTTACGAAATCGCTGCAGCTGCGTTTGGATGCGGCATACGAATACTTAATGGAAAATAAAGGGACTACTGTTGTAGTATCTGGTGGACAAGGAGCGGATGAAATAATTTCGGAAGCAGAAGCTATGAAAAATTATCTGATATCAAAAGGAATTGATATTTCTAGGATTATTATGGAAGAAAAATCAACTAATACGAATGAAAACATAAAATTCAGTAAAGAACTTATGAATAGCCAAAAAAAGGAATATACGACAGCTGTAGTTACAAATGATTTTCATGTATATCGTGCTATGGCTATTGGCAGAAGGCAGGGATTGTCCCATATACAGGGGATTGCCGCAAAATCTGATCCGATTCTTTTTATAAATTGTCTGGTGAGAGAAGCTATGGCTCTTGGAAAAGATTGGATAATCGGAAATCTGAAGCTCCTTTAAACAGTTAATTACCAACAATTACTAGTATCCTGTCAGAATATTTTGTGTTAGAATTAGAGTGTAACACATACATAACACAAATTTAACAAACATGTAACAAATGAAGGAGGATTACTAGTATGAGGAAATTATATTTTCTTGCACTGGCTTCTGCGGCTACCATGGTATTAACTCCTATGGTAAGCGTTCAGGCAGCCCAAAAAACAACAACGAATTGCACGGTGATAAATCAGTGCAGTAATAAAGTAAGTACACAATGTGCACAGGATAAATTGGATCAGCTGGGAATTAAGCTGGATTTAAGCCAATTAATTAATCAAAAATCCTGTAGTTCAATTGCGGCTGTAAAAGGAGGTCAGAGCAGCAATAATAACTGTAGCGGTAATAGTAATTGTGGTACCAATAATAGCAACAGCAACAGTAAAAGCTGCAGCAGTAACAGTAAAAACAGTAACAACAGTAACAGCTGCAGTAAAAACAGCAACAACAGTAACAGCTGCGGCAGTAGCAATAAAAACAGCAACAACAGTAAAAGCTGTAGCAGTGGCAATAAAAACTGCAGTATAAAGATTGGATGCAATACGAACAAAAATTGCAGTAACAGCAAAAATTACATTGCAAATAAGAACTACAATAAAAAAAATAGTTGTACAGGAAATGATTGTAATACTGTGAAAACTACTCCAACAGAAACAACCGATACAACAGAAACAACCAATAAAACTGATACAACAGATACAACAGAAGTTACGAAACCAACCGAAAATACTTCCAATGGAAGTAATTCATTAAGCTATGAAGAGCAAATACTTAAGTTAGTAAATGAAGAAAGAGCAAAAGAAGGATTATCCAAATTGACAATGGATGCAACCATTAGTAAAGCAGCGCTCGTGAGAGCAAAAGAAATCGTATCATCTTTTTCTCATACACGACCAAACGGAAGTTCTTTTAGTACGGTACTTACGGAAAATGGTGTGAAATTCAACGGAGCAGGAGAAAACCTCGCATGGGGGCAAATGACACCTCAGGAAGTAATGAATGGCTGGATGAACAGCTCCGGACATAGAGCAAATATTTTAAATTCAAAATATAAGTCCATTGGAATAGGTTACTATGAAAGTGGCGGAAGAAATTATTGGGTACAGTTATTTACATATTAATCCATATATTGTTCTCCCAGATCAAGATAATATGAAAACCGATTAAACGGTATGGCAGGGGCAGTTGATTATTCAACTGTCCCTGTTCATGAATAATCTGGCAGATTGTTCATTTGAATTATTAATAGAAAAGTTCTTGTTTTTTACATTATATTTATATAAAATAGAATCATAAGTAATAAAAATTTATTAAAACAGATTTAAGAGCAAAAGTTGAAAGAAAATATGTAACAGTTCAATAGACCAGAGTGTTATAAATTATGAATTCATGACTGAACAGTTACAGAAAACTAAAAAATAAAAAATAAGGAAAAATGCAGCCCAATGATTCTTTCAACTTCTTGATTGGGTAATTAGTACATTGTACTAGTCGCAGATTTGCGATATGCATGGGTATAGCAATGAATATTTTAATTATTAATTGTGGCAGTTCATCGTTAAAATTCCAATTGATCAATGCATTGTCGGAAGAAATGATTGCAAAAGGACTTTGTGAAAGAATCGGAATTGAAGGAAGTAATCTTGTGTATTCTCCTGCCGGCGGAGAGAAAATTACAACTGTAGTTAAGATGGACAATCATACGCAAGCCATTCAATTAGTTTTAAAAGCGCTTACTGATGAAGAAACAGGGGTTGTAAAAAGCCTTTCGGAAATTGGAGCTGTTGGTCACCGGACTGTACATGGCGGGGAAAAATTTGCATCTTCTGTTATTATTACAGATGAGGTTATTAAAGTAATTGAAGAATGTAATGATTTGGCACCTCTTCATAATCCCGCAAACTTAATCGGGATTCGAAATTCGTATGGATTTGATGCCGGAAACTCCTATGGTTGCCGTATTTGACACTGCATTTCATCAAACCATGCCGGAAAAAGCATATCTTTATGGACTTCCATATGAGTATTATGAAAAATACGGTGTAAGAAGATATGGATTCCATGGAACCAGTCATTCGTTCGTATCCCAAAAAGGAGCAGAGGTACTTGGGAAAAAATACGAAGACCTTAAGATTATCGTATGTCATTTAGGGAATGGTGCCAGTGTATCGGCAGTGAAAGAAGGAGAGAGTGTAGATACCTCTATGGGACTGACCCCTTTGGAAGGTCTTATTATGGGAACTCGTTCCGGAGATATCGATCCGGCTATTATTGAATATCTGGCAAAAAAAGAAGATAAGACTCTTAGTGAAATAATAAGTGTATTAAATAAAAAATCTGGTATGCTGGGATTATCCGGCGGACTTTCCTCTGATTCCAGAGATATTGAAAGAGGATACCTTGCAAAGGAAGACGCAGCTGCTCGGACTTTAAATGCATATGTCTACCGTGTGGCAAAATATATAGGTGCTTATACGGCAGCCATGAACGGTGTGGATTTGATTTGCTTTACCGCAGGAATTGGAGAAAACAGTTCATTGATCCGGAAAGAAATCTGTAACTATTTAGGTTATCTGGGGATTGAAATTGATGATGAAGCAAACAATGTAAGAGGCAGGGAAGTTGTTATATCTACCCCGGACAGTAAGACAACCGTAATGGTAGTACCTACGAATGAAGAGCTTGCGATTGCAAGGGAAACTTTTGCACTTGTGAAATAACTATGTTAGTTTGAGGATTTAACGTAACAGTTCAGCCATGCAGAAAATTTATATAATTTGTGCGTGGGAGCTTGCTCCCTAAAGAACAAGTTCTTTGGCACAAATTATATAAATTTTTCTATAGGCTAGAGCAGCCACTATATTTCGGACAAAGCCTCTTCATCCCCAATTAAAATAACGTTAGGATGCATTTGGAGGATAGAAGCAGGAACCTTTGGTGTAATAGGACCGAAGAAAGCTTCTTTGATAATACCGGATTTTTCTTTTCCGCTTACAGCAAGCAATATTGTCTTTGCGTTCATAATTGTCTTGATGCCCATGGTATACACTATCAATAGGAACCTCTTCTTTCGAAGCAAAGAAACGGGAGTTTGCTTCAATCGTGCTTGGCGCCAGATTCACACAATGGGTTTCCTTTTCAAAATATTCACTTGGTTCATTAAAACCAATATGTCCGTTCAGACCGATTCCCAGTAACTGGAGATCAACTCTGCCAAGAGAATAGATAATTTCATTATAATTATCACAGGCAGCCTGACTGTTCTCAATGGTTCCGTCGGGAATGAAGGTACATTCCTGATTGATATTAACATGCTTGAATAAATTTTCCTGCATGAAGTAATAATAGCTTTGGTCATTATCACGGGACAATCCTTTGTATTCGTCTAAGTTAACTGAGGTAACCTCTGCAAAATTCAAATCCCCTTTGTTGTACCATTCAATTAATTGCTTATATGCTCCAACAGGTGTGGAACCGGTGGTAAGACCAAGTACACAATCCGGTTTCATAATAATCTGAGCGGAAATAACATTGGCAGTCTTTCTGCTCATATCTTTATAATCTTTTGCTCTGTAAATTCTCAAAATAATTACCTTCCTTTCTTTAAAAAAGCTATCGTTTATGAGTTGATTGTATTTTTCTTCATACTTTAACATACTCTATTATATGGTAAAAAACAAGAGGATGGGACAAAAAAGTCAATTTGTGGAAAGAAATAACAGGATTATACAAAATTCTTACTGTTCAGACGTGCATTCATAATTTGGCAGATTATGCATTTCGTATTCTAATTTACACTTTGGCTGCCAAATTATTCATATCGGGCGTCCGCCCTATAGAAATATATTTACAATATGTGCTTAGTGAGCAAGCTCCCACGCACATATTGTAAATATATTTCTGCACGTCTGAACTGTAACAAAATTCTTACAATAATATTAAAATTATTAATGTGATTGCGTTGCAACCGTATTTCTTTTATAATGAGAAAAGGGAATAAATACCTAATGAAAAAATGGGAGGAATATTAAAATGAACAAATACACAAGAAAGCTGGCGATGATACTGGCGCTCATATTGGTGATGTCTTCTATGCCATATACAGCAAAAGCCGCATCTGCCCCGGATTTTAAGCTCTATCGGACGAATCTGTATGAGAATACAGCAGCAAAAGGTGTCTACACTTACACCATAGTAAATGTAAAAAAAGGTTATAAAGTAAAATGGTCCCTTTCAGGAACCGGCAAGGCATACGGAAAATTAAAATATGCAGAAACCACGGCAAAGGGTACGACTTCGAGCAATAAGATCACGATAAACTCAAATAAAGAGACTGCGGCGAAGAATAAAAAGATTACGCTCACGGCTATAGTTTATGATGGAAATAATAAATTGGTAAAAACTTTAAAAAATGAAGTAACCATTAAAATTCAGGCAACGGCTATTGCATTTAAAACAACGAAGATTAAAGATGATTTAAATAGTTTATCAATTGGAACATCTTATGATTTTGATAAAACCTTTACTCCGGCTAACTCCACCAGTAAAACTTATTGGACTGAAAAAGATGAAAACGGAAAGGACCGTTCATCAGAAATTACATCAGCCGGTATCTGGAAACCGACCACAGCGGGAAAATTTACCATTACCGTTACCGCCAGAAATTCAAAAATGGAAAGGATCTTGCGTCCAAGTCGATTTCTGTGGAGGTAGGTGTTTCCATTACGGATTTAAAACAAACTGCAGCAAATCAATTTCGTGTAATTTTTAGCAAGGATATGTCAAATAATATAAGTGCAGATGATTTTACCATCACAGCGGTTAATGGAACGTCTACCATTGCGGCAAAAGAAGTTTCCTGCTCTTCCAGCGGAAAAGTGGTTACGGTCACTAACTATTCAAACTTTAAAGATGGTGTTTCGTACCATGTTACTTATGGAAATATTACCAAGGCATTCATAGCAAGTGTGGGAGAAC
The DNA here is from genome assembly GCA_023690525.1 of Holotrichia oblita. NCBI lineage: Eukaryota > Metazoa > Arthropoda > Insecta > Coleoptera > Scarabaeidae > Holotrichia > Holotrichia oblita. Next base: position 5,244 of record JALQSN010000806.1, on the reverse strand, counting down.
CGAAGACGGTTAAAATACTGACGAATACCGTAGAAGCAAACAAGGCTGCCGATATTGAATATGGTATCTACGATTCTAAGGATATTGAAGTAAGTGCGGCTGTCTTAGGTTCAGGTAAGGTTAATTTTGAAGCAGAGGTTACCAACGGTTATTTGACCGATGATAATAAAATATTTATGACCACACCAGGAAAGACAGCGAAAGTAATAATGACCTATACCGATGATAAGAATAATACCCTTAGTGCCACCAAGACCATTACTTGTGTGGAACCGAAAGCAACGGAAGTAAATTCGGAGAGCTTTACGATTACAAACAGCAAATCCCAGCCGGATTACGATAGCTCATCATACAAAGCAAATACAACGATTGCGATTGGAGATACGGCTTATGCACATTTCAGGGCACTGGATGGAGAAAAAAAGGTGATTTCATATTCTTCCGTTAAATATTCTTCTTCCGATGATGATAAATTAATCGTAGATTCTGACGGAAAGCTTACACCAATTAAATCCGGTACCGTAAAGATCGTAGTTACCGCAACAGAGGACGGCAAAGATTCAACCTTCGCCTATACCGTAACCATTATCGCAAAGAGAGTACCATCTTATGCAAGGTTAAGTACATCTTCCGTTACCATGTCTAGTGTATATGTAACAAACTATGAAGAGTATATTGATGTGGAAATTTTTGACCAGCATAATGTATCACTTGATTTGGAAAATGCCAGCTGTACGATAAAAGAAAGCGGGAATAAAGTAATTCTGGCATCATATGATGATGTTAACCGTCGAATTGTTGTAAAGGCTCAGGGTGCTGCAGCCGGAACTTATACCTACACTGCGACTTTTGTACTGAGCGGGACAACGGTTACAGCAAGCTTTGCGGTAGTTGTAAAAACAGTGCCCTCCAGCGGAAGCTATGGTTATACCCCAGTAATTGATTATCCTGATTTTGACATGGTAATTGACAGTAGTACGTTTGGTGATAAAAATATTACGGTTCGTTTGAAACAAATGCTCAGCGGTTTTTTTTCGGGATATGCCGGTTGTGTCAGTGCGACCATTAAGAAAGACGGTCTGTATTATGGAAATGATTTGACTGCAGGAGGAAGTAAAAATGAAATATCTGCAGTAATTACCAATGCAACAGATATTGTATTAACTCCGTTAAGTATCACACAGACAGGAGCATCTGTAGGCGAGAGCAAAAAGGCAGAGAAGGGAATTTATACCATTACATTAAAATATTATAATTCCAATGGAATATTGACAACAGCAGGAATTAATTTAACTCTTAAGGATACCCAGAGTCTGCCTTCCTGTACCATTAAGTCTACTACAAGCTCAAAGACTGTAAATACAGCGCTGGCATTGGTGAATGAGTGTATTGCTTTATCGGATGGGACGATTTATAATTGTACCGTGACCGGTTCTTCTTCGGAAGGAGATTCCATCAGTGTAACACCGGGTCAGAAAATCAATGTTTCTACCATTTCGATAAGAAGGGTTATGGATATCAGCGGCGGAAAAAGAGTTTATGTGTATGATACGATTAATATTGGGAGAACATTTACAAATAGAGCTTAAAAACTTATTTCCATCGTCACTGCGCTCCTCGCAATGACTTAAGGAGGAGTATCTATGATTTCAATAAGTTTATGTATGATTGTTAAGAATGAAGAAAATGTACTGGAAAGATGCCTGGAAAGCATTTATGACTTGATGGATGAGATAATTATTGTAGATACGGGCTCTGTTGATAAAACAAAAGAGATTGCCGGGCGTTATACAGATAAGATTTATGATTTCGCCTGGATTAATGATTTTTCGGCTGCAAGAAACTTTTCCTTTTCCAAGGCATCCAAAGATTATATTTATATTGCGGATGCAGATGAAATATTAGAGGAAGAAAATCGAAAACGTTTTTTACAGCTGAAAAAAACATTAGTTCCGGAAGTTGAGATTGTACAGATGATGTACTGTAATCAGCTGGAGCATAATACTACGTACAATTTTGATAATGAATATCGACCCAAGTTATTTAAAAGACTTCGGGAGTTTGTATGGTCTGAACCCATTCATGAAGGGGTAGTACTGGAGCCGGTGGTTTTTGACAGTGATATTGCGGTTACGCATAAGCCTGTCGCTAATCATGGCAAACGGGATTTTTCGATTTTTTTACAGATAATTGAAAGTGGAAGACCCTTATCCAAAAAGCTTCATAATATGTATGCAAGGGAATTATTTATTACGGGAAGCGATGAAGATTTTCTGGATGCGGAGCTGTTCTTTACTCAAAGTGCCGTAGATCCGGAGCGGAGTTTGGAGGAAGTAAAAGAAGCGATTTGTGTCCTTACCAAAGTAGCGAGGATTAAGAATGATTTACAGCAGCTATTGAAAAATATCGCAAAGGGTATGGTAAGTGATGCACCGGCAGAACTTTGTTATGAACTGGGTGAATATTATAAATTTTGTGAAGATTATAAAGAAGCTGTTATGTGGTATTATAATGCGGCATTTGAAACGAGCAGCATTTTGAATATACGCATGTCAGGAGATCTGCCGAGGTATGGATTGGCAGAGTGCTATAAAGTACTTGGAGAAGAAGAGGAAGCAGCCAGATATCAGGAGATGGCTGAGGAATGGGATGTAAATAAAAAGTGAATGGTGAATACATGGATGGGAGCTTGAACTTTTATGGATGAAAAAATCAAAGACATTTTTAAAAGTAATATTAGACTAATTGAGCGGACTGATAAGGCAATTTATTATTTCAGATGTCAGGAATATGATAAAGCGCTTGGTTTTATTGCGGATTCCATGGAGGGGATTAATAAGCTGGTTATGGGGATTGTAGAAGAGATTGAATATTTTGCAGAAGTAGAGGAACATTCTGTAACATCTATGATTGAAGGGATTCTTGCGGCAAAAAAGAATGGGGATTATATACTGCTTGCAGATATTCTTGAACTTCAGCTTGGAAGCTTTATCAGTCAGATACAAGAACATATTATCCGAAAAGAACCATTTCCTTATAGTATGGCTATTTATGAAAAAAATCTTGTTTATTTGGAAGGTATTGATGAAGAGCTTTACAGTAGACTTAGAAAACCGGAAGAACCTAAGAAGTTACTGGATAAAGGATATGCGATTGAATATAGTGCCTGCGGTCTTATGACTATGGCTGGGATGGAGAATAAACATAAGTTTTATTTTCATAGTAACAGTCATATTATCCAGGAGGCATTCCTGCTTGCAAAGAGTTGGGCGGATCAGGAGACGGAGGTTTACCATATATATGGAATGGGATTGGGATATCATATTGCAGAGCTGATGAAACTTTGTCCGGATTCGGAGATTTATGTGTATGAGAGTAGTTTTGATGTGATTCGTCTGACTTGTAATTTTGTGGATCTGCAGTTGGTGTTAGAGAGTGAGAATGTGCACTTGGTATTTGATGAGACGTTAGAGGTACTGAGGCAGGCGGAGGTTCGTATCAGAGAGAATTTTATGGAAAGCACTGGACGGAAGGAGCGTTTATTTGTTCATTATCCTTCTTATCGTAATTTGAAGGAAGAGAAAGAATTCTTAGAGCCTTACTTACCATGGCTTAAAGTATTGGAGGATTGTCGATGAAATATATTATTTTAGTATTAGGGATTTTTTTTGGAGATGAAAAGGTTAAGGATTATATAGAAAAGAACGTGAAGATGGGGCATAAAAAGGATATATTAGGTGGAAAGGTTACGGTAGTGAAGCATCATAACAAAGGGGGAATTCTTAATTTTATGGAGAATGAGCCGGGAGTAGTGACTGTCAGTTCTTTCGCTGCGTTAGTGGCTGCTGGTGCAGGGCTGGTTCAGATGGTTTCAAAAAATAGAAATGGATGGCTGAAACTGGGGCTTTCGTTGATTCTTGGAGGTGGGATAAGTAATTTGTACGATCGGATAAAACGGGGGTATGTAGTAGATTATTTTACTGTTAATATTGGGAAATTGAAGCATGTAGTTTTCAATCTTTCGGATATAGGGATTTTTTTGGGGGGACTGATTGTGATGATTGCTTCGTCACTATGTTCTGGTGTGGATAGTTGAAGAGAAATAGAGATTTTTAGAGGTATTAATTGATAAAGGCGAAAAGGAGATTGATGGAATGGAAAGAAAGAATGTGTGGAATGTTTATACGGAGGGGCAGAGGGATGAGCTGGAGGTATTGAATAGGGGGTATCGGGGATTTCTTGATAGGGGGAAGACGGAAAGGGAATGTGCGGCAGAGGCTATAAGAATGGCGGAGGCTGTGGGTTATAAAAATTTGGTGGATGTGATTGGAGAAAAGAAAGAAATAAAAGCAGGAGATAAGGTTTATGCGGTCTGCATGAATAAAGCGATTGTGCTATTTAATATTGGGAGTGAAGGTTTAGAGAAGGGGATGCGGATTTTGGGAGCACATATTGATTCTCCGAGGCTGGATATAAAGCAAAATCCCCTTTATGAAGAAAGCGGACTTGCTTATTTGGACACTCATTACTACGGAGGGGTGAAGAAGTATCAATGGGTAACGATTCCTCTTGCGATACATGGGGTTGTGGTGAAGAAAGATGGGACAGTGCTGAATGTTGTGATTGGAGAAGAGGATACGGATCCGGTTTTTTGTATTACAGATATTTTGATTCATTTGGCTTCAGAGCAGATGGAGAAAAAGGCAAATAAGTTTATTGAGGGGGAATCTCTTGATATTTTGGTGGGGAGTGAACCTTTGAAGGGGAAGGATAAGGATGCGGTAAAAGAAGGTGTGCTTAAGCTGCTGAATGATAAATATGGGATGGAGGAAGAGGATTTTCTTTCGGCTGAGCTTGAAATTGTGCCGGCTGGGAAAGCCAGGGAGAGTGGATTGGACTCCAGTATGATTATGGGGTATGGGCAGGATGACCGGGTATGTGCATATACTTCGCTGGCAGCTATGTTTGAAGTGGAAAAAACGGATCGGACTACTTGCTGTATTCTTGTGGATAAGGAAGAAATTGGCAGTGTGGGAGCTACTGGGATGCATGCAAAGTTTTTTGAGAATACGCTTGCGGAGATTTTGGAGGCTATGGGTGATTATTCGGAGCTGAAGATTAGAAGATGTCTGGCTAATTCAAGGATGTTGTCTTCTGATGTAAGCGGAGCTTTTGATCCATTGTATGCAAGTTTTTTTGAAAAGAAAAATGCGGCTTATTTTGGGAAAGGCATTGTTTTTAATA